>JAEKDQ010001044.1:0-90644 GCA_026937815.1 Etheostoma perlongum
AATATTTTTCAGAATTTTAGAGCATATTTACTACTCTATTTCAAGGCTACTCTAAAAACAAATCCTGATTTTATGCCAGCTTCAATCCAAGACTGGGGGAGCATCACGTATCCATTGGGTCACTCATGTAATTAAGGACCATTCTGATGTAGGATTTTAAAATTGAAGCCTTGAATGTCTAATTAATGCTGTATTTTAAATATTTTTCAGGCTACTTTTAAAGGCATATTTTACTCAGTGTTTTCAGGCTACTCTAAAAAACAAATCCTGATTGTTATTCCCAGCTTCAATCCAAGACTGAATTTCCCTACTGGGGTTCATTTAAACATCACTATCATATCCATTGGGTCACTCAGGTAATTAAGGACCATTCTGATGTAGGATTTTAAAATTGAAGCCTTGAATGTCTAATTAATGCTGTATTTTAAATCTTTTTCAGGCTTTTAAAGGCATATTTTACTCTTTTTTTCAGGCTACTCACAAAAGGAATCCTGATGTTATGCCAGCTTCATTCCAAGACTGGGGAGACATCACATATCAGTGTGTCTCTCAGGTAATATCAGAGCATTCTGATGAAGGATTCTAAAAAGGGCTTAAAAGTAAGCCTATATTGACATATATTCAGGCTGTTAAAGGCATATTTAACTCTCCTTCAGGCCACTCTAAAATGGATTCCTACTGTTAAGCCAAGTTCATTCAAACTCTGGGTTAGACACTACATATCCATTGGGTCACTCCAGGTAATTAAGGACCATTCTGATGTAGGATTTTAATTGAAGCCTTGAATGTGTAATTAATGCTGTATTTTAAATCTTTTTCCAGGCTTTTAAAGGCTATTTTACTCTTTTTCAGGCTACTCTTAAATCCTGATATGATGCCAGCTTCATTCCAGGACTGGGAAGACATCACATATCCAGTGTGTCTCTCAGGTAATATCAGAGCATTCTGATGAAGGATTCAAAATTAAAGGGCTTAAAAAGTAAAGCTATAGTGACATATCTTCAGGCTGTTAAAGGCATATTTAACTCTCCTTCAGGCCACTCTAAAAGTGGATTCCTAGTGTTAAGCCAGCTTTCATTCAAACTCTGGGTTAGACACTACATATCCATTGGGTCACTCAGTAATTAAGGACCATTCTGATGTAGGATTTTAAAATTGAAGCCTTGAATGTCTAATTAATGCTGTATTTTAAATATTTTTCAGGCTTTTAAAGGCATATTTTACTTTCTTTTTCAGGCTACTCTAAAAATCCTGATGTTATGCCAGCTTCATTCCAAGACTGGGGAGACATCACATATCAGTGTGGGTCTCAGGTAACATCAGGCATTCTGATGAAGGATTCTAAAATTGAAGGCTTAAAAGTAAAAGCTATATTTGAAATATTTTTCAGGCTGTTAAAAGGCATGTTGCTCTCCTTCAGGCCACTCTAAAGTGGATTCCTACTGTTAAGCCAAGTTCATTCAAACTCTGGGTTAGACACTACATATCCATTGGGTCACTCAGGTAATTAAGGACCATTCTGATGTAGGATTTAAAATTGAAGCCTTGAATGTCTAATTAATGCTGTATTTTAAATCTTTTTTCAGGCTTTTAAAGGCATATTTTACTCTTTTTTTACTCTAAAAGGAATCCTGATGTTGATAGCTTCATTCCAGGAAAACATCACATATCCAGTGTGTCTCTCAGGATCAGAGCATTCTGATGAAGGATTCTAAAATTAAGGGCTTAAAAAGTAAGCTATATTGACATATATTCAGGCTGTTAAAGGCATATTTAACTCTCCTTCAGGCCACTCTAAAGTGGATTCCTACTGTTAAGCCAGGTTCATTCAAACTCTGGGTTAGACACTACATATCCATTGGGTCACTCAGGTAATTAAGGACCATTCTGATGTAGGATTTTAAAATTGAAGCCTTGAATGTCTAATTAATGCTGTATTTTAAATCTTTTTCAGGCTTTAAAGGCATATTTTACTCTTTTTCAGGCTACTCTAAAACAAATCCTGATGTTATGCCAGCTTCATTCCAAGACTGGGAGACATCACATATCTTCTCTCAGGTAATTAAGGACCATTCTGATGAAGAATTTCTAAAATTAAGGGCTTAAATGTCTAATTAATGCTGTATTTTAAATCTTTTTCAGGCTTTTAAAGGCTATTTACTTTTTTCAGGCTACTCTAAAAGGAATCCTGATGTTATGCCAGCTTCATTCCAGGACTGGGGGACATCACATATCCAGTGTGTCTCTCAGGTAACATCAGAGCATTCTGATGAAGGATTCTAAAATTAAGGGCTTAAAAAGTAATTTTATATTGACATATATTCAGGCTTTTAAAGGCATATTTAACTCTTTTTCAGGCCACTATAAAACAATTCCTACTGTTAAGCCAGGTTCATCCAAACTCTGGGTTAGACACTACATATCCATTGGGTCACTCAGGTAATTAGGACCATTCTGATGTAGGATTTTAAAATTGAAGCCTTGAATGTCTAATTAATGCTGTATTTTAAATCTTTTCAGGCTTTTAAAGGCATATTTTACTCTTTTCAGGCTACTCTAAAAACAAATCCTGATGTTATGCCAGCTTCATTCCAAGACTGGGGAGACATCACATATCCAGTGTGTGTCTCTCAGGTAATATCAGAGCATTCTGATGAAGGATTCTAAAAATTAAGGGCTTAAAAGTAAAAGCTATATTGACATATATTCAGGCTGTTAAAGGCATATTTAACTCTCCTTCAGGCCACTCTAAAGTGGATTCCTACTGTTAAGCCAGGTTCATTCAAACTCTGGGTTAGACACTACATATCCATTGGGTCACTCAGGTAATTAAGGACCATTCTGATGTAGGATTTTAAAATTGAAGCCTTGAATGTCTAATTAATGCTGTATTTTAAATCTTTTTCAGGCTTTTAAAGGCATATTTTACTCTTTTTCAGGCTACTCTAAAAGGAATCCTGATGTTATGCCAGCTTCATTCCAAGACTGGGGGAGACATCACATATCCAGTGTGTCTCTCAGGTAATATCAGAGCATTCTGATGAAGGATTCTAAAATTAAGGGCTTAAAAGTAAAGCTATAGTGACATATCTTCAGGCTGTTAAAGGCATATTTAACTCTCCTTCAGGCCACTCTAAAGTGGATTCCTACTGTTAAGCCAAGTTCATTCAAACTCTGGGTTAGACACTACATATCCATTGGGTCACTCAGGTAATTAGGGACCATTCTGATGTAGGATCTTAAAATTGAAGCATTGAATGTCTAATTAATGCTGTATTTTAAATATTTTTCAGGCTTTAAAGGCATATTTTACTCTTTTTCAGGCTACTCTAAAAAGGAATCCTGATGTTATGCCAGCTTCATTCCAAGACTGGGGGAGACATCACATATCCAGTGTGTCTCTCAGGTAATATCAGAGCATTCTGATGAAGGATTCTAAAATTAAGGGCTTAAAGTAAAGCTATATTGACATATATTCAGGCTGTTAAAGGCATATTTAACTCTCCTTCAGGCCACTCTAAAAAGGAATTCCTACTGTTAAGCCAGGTTCATTCAAACTCTGGGTTAGACACTACATATCCATTGGGTCACTCAGGTAATTCAAGGACCATTCTGATGAAGGATTTTTAAAATTAAGCCTTGAATGTCTAATTAATGCTGTATTTTAAATCTTTTCAGGCTTTAAGGCATATTTACTCTTTTTCAGGCTTTAAAAACAAATCCTGATGTTATGCCAGCTTCAATCAAGACTGACATCACATATCCATTGGGTCACTTAGTGACCATTCTGATGTTTTTTAAATTGAAAATGTCAGGTTGCTGTATTTTAAATATTTTCCAGGCTTTTTAAAGGCATATTTTACTCTTTTTCAGGCTACTCTAAAAAGGAATTGATGTAATGCCAGCTTCATTCCAAGACTGGGGGAGACATCACATATCCAGTGTGTCACTCAGGTAAATTAAGACCATTCTGATGAAGGATTCTAAAATTGAGGGCTTAAAAGTAAAGCTATTGACATATCTTCAGGCTGTTAAAGGCATATTTTACTCTCCTTCAGGCCACTCTAAAAGTGGATTCCTACTGTTAAGCCAGTTCATTCAAACTGGGTTAGACATACATATCCATTGGTCACTCAGGTTATTAAGGACCATTCTGATAGGATTTAAAATTGAAGCCTTGAATGTCTAATTAATGCTGTATTTTAAATATTTTCAGGCTTTTAAAGGCATATTTTACTCTTTTCAGGCTACTCTAAAAACAAATCCTGATGTTATGCCAGCTTCAATCAAGACTGGGGGAGACATCACATATCCATTGGGTCACTCAGGTAATTAAGGACCATTCTGATGTAGGATTTTAAAATTGAAGCCTTGAATGTCTAATTAATGCTGTATTTTAAATCTTTTTCAGGCTTTTAAAGGCATATTTTACTCTTTTTCAGGCTACTCTAAAAAGGAATCCTGATATATGCCAGCTTCATTCCAGGACTGGGGAGACATCACATATCCAGTGTGTCTCTCAGGTAATATCAGAGCATTCTGATGAAGGATTCTAAAATTAAGGGCTTAAAAGTAAAGCTATATTGACATATCTTCAGGCTGTTAAAGGCATATTTAACTCTCCTTCAGGCCACTCTAAAGTGGATTCCTACTGTTAAGCCAGGTTCATTCAAACTCTGGGTTAGACACTACATATCCATTGGGTCACTCAGGTAATTAAGGACCATTCTGATGTAGGATTTTAAAATTGAAGCCTTGAATGTCTAATTAATGCTGTATTTAAATCTTTTTCAGGCTTTTAAAGGCATATTTTACTCTTTTTTCAGGCTACTCTAAAAAAATCCTGATGTTATGCCAGCTTCATTCCAAGACTGGGGGAGACATCACATATCCAGTGTGTCTCTCAGGTAATATCAGACCATTCTGATGAAGGATTTTAAAATTAAGGGCTTAAAAGTAAGAGCCATATTGGCATATATTCAGGCTGTTAAAGGCATATTTTTTCAGGCACTCTAAAACAAATTCCTACTGTTAAGCCAAGTTCATTCAAACTCTGGGTTGGAGACATCACATATCCATTGGGTCACTCAGGTAATTAAGGACCATTCTGATGTAGGATTTCAAAATTGAAGCCTTGAATGTCTAATTAATGCTGTATTTTAAATATTTTTCAGGCTTTTAAAGGCATATTTTACTCTTTTTCAGGCTACTCTAAAAAGGAATCCTGATGTTATGCCAGCTTCATTCCAGGACTGGGGGAGACATCACATATCCAGTGTGTCTCTCAGGTAATATCAGAGCATTCTGATGAAGGATTCTAAAATTAAGGGCTTAAAAGTAAAGCTATAGTGACATATCTTCAGGCTGTTAAAGGCATATTTAACTCTCCTTCAGGCCACTCTAAAGTGGATTCCTACTGTTAAGCCAAGTTCATTCAAACTCTGGGTTAGACACTACATATCCATTGGGTCACTCAGAAAATTAGGGACCATTCTGATGTAGGATCTTAAAATTGAAGCATTGAATGTCTAATTAATGCTGTATTTTAAATATTTTTCAGGCTTTTAAAGGCATATTTTACTCTTTTCAGGCTACTCTAAAAAAAACAAATCCTGATGTTATGCCAGCTTCATTCCAAGACTGGGGAGACATCACATATCCATTGTGTCTCTCAGGTAACATCAGAGCATTCTGATGAAGGATTTTAAAATTAGGGCTTAAAAGTAAAGCTATATTTGACATATCTTCAGGCTGTTAAAGGCATATTTAACTCTCCTTCAGGCCACTCTAAAAGTGGATTCCTGACTGTTAAGCCAGGTTCATTCAAACTCTGGGTTAGACACTACATATCCATTGGGTCACTCAGAAAATTAAGGACCATTCTGATGTAGGATTTTAAAATTGAAGCATTGAATGTCTAATTAATGCTGTATTTTAAATATTTTTCAGGCTTTTAAAGGCATATTTTACTCTTTTTCAGGCTACTCTAAAAACAAATCCTGATTTATGCCAGCTTCAATCCAAGACTGGGGGGGAGACATCACATATCCATTGGGTCACTCAGGTAATTAAGGACCATTCTGATGTAGGATTTTAAAATTGAAGCCTTGAATGTCTAATTAATGCTGTATTTTAAATCTTTTCAGGCTTTTAAAGGCATATTTTACTCTTTTCAGGCTACTCTAAAAGGAATCCTGATGTTATGCCAGCTTCATTCCAAGACTGGGGAGACATCACATATCCAGTGTGTCTCTCAGGTAATATCAGAGCATTCTGATGAAGGATTCTAAAATTAAGGGCTTAAAAGTAAAGCTATAGTGACATATCTTCAGGCTGTTAAAGGCATATTTAACTCTCCTTCAGGCCACTCTAAAGTGGATTCCTACTGTTAAGCCAAGTTCATTCAAACTCTGGGTTAGACACTACATATCCATTTGGTCACTCAGGTAATTAAGGACCATTCTGATGTAGGATCTTAAAATTGAAGCCTTGAATGTCTAATTAATGCTGTATTTTAAATATTTTTCAGGCTTTTAAAGGCATATTTTACTCTATTTCAGGCTACTCTAAAAACAAATCCTGATGTTATGCCAGCTTCAATCCAAGACTGGGGGAGACATCACATATCCATTGGGTCACTCATGTAATTAAGGACCATTCTGATGTAGGATTTTAAAATTGAAGCCTTGAATGTGTAATTAATGCTGTATTTTAAATCTTTTTCAGGCTTTTAAAGGCATATTTTACTCTTTTTCAGGCTACTCTAAAAAGGAATCCTGATATGATGCCAGCTTCATTCCAGGACTGGGGAGACATCACATATCCAGTGTGTCTCTCAGGTAACATCAGAGCATTCTGATGAAGGATTCTAAAATTAAGGGCTTAAAAGTAAAGCTATAGTGACATATCTTCAGGCTGTTAAAGGCATATTTAACTCTCCTTCAGGCCACTCTAAAGTGGATTCCTACTGTTAAGCCAGGTTCATTCAAACTCTGGGTTAGACACTACATATCCATTGGGTCACTCAGGTAATTAAGGACCATTCTGATGTAGGATTTTAAAATTGAAGCCTTGAATGTCTAATTAATGCTGTATTTTAAATCTTTTTCAGGCTTTTAAAGGCATATTTTACTCTTTTCAGGCTACTCTAAAAGGAATCCTGATGTTATGCCAGCTTCATTCCAAGACTGGGGGAGACATCACATATCCAGTGTGTCTCTCAGGTAATATCAGAGCATTCTGATGAAGGATTCTAAAATTAAGGGCTTAAAAGTAAAGCCATATTGACATATATTCAGGCTGTTAAAGGCATATTTAACTCTCCTTCAGGCCACTCTAAAGGGGATTCCTACTGTTAAGCCAGTTCATTCAAACTCTGGGTTAGACACTACATATCCATTGGGTCACTCAGGTAATTAAGGACCATTCTGATGTAGGATTTTAAAATTGAAGCCTTGAATGTCTAATTAATGCTGTATTTTAAATCTTTTTCAGGCTTTTAAAGGCTATTTTACTCTTTTTCAGGCTACTCTAAAAAGGAATCCTGATATGATGCCAGCTTCATTCCAGGACTGGGGGAGACATCACATATCCAGTGTGTCTCTCAGGTAACATCAGAGCATTCTGATGAAGGATTCTAAAATTAAGGGCTTAAAAGTAAAGCTATATTTGACATATCTTCAGGCTGTTAAAGGCATATTTAACTCTCCTTCAGGCCACTCTAAAGTGGATTCCTACTGTTAAGCCAAGTTCATTCAAACTCTGGGTTAGACACTACATATCCATTGGGTCACTCAGAAAATTAGGACCATTCTGATGTAGGATTTTAAAATTGAAGCATTGAATGTCTAATTAATGCTGTATTTTAAATATTTTTCAGGCTTTTAAAGGCATATTTTACTCTTTTTCAGGCTACTCTAAAAACAAATCCTGATGTTATGCCAGCTTCAATCCAAGACTGGGGGAGACATCACATATCCATTGGGTCACTCAGGTAATTAAGGACCATTCTGATGTAGGATTTTAAAATTGAAGCCTTGAATGTCTAATTAATGCTGTATTTTAAATCTTTTTCAGGCTTTTAAAGGCATATTTTACTCTTTTTCAGGCTACTCTAAAAAGGAATCCTGATGTTATGCCAGCTTCATTCCAAGACTGGGGAGACATCACATATCCAGTGTGTCTCAGGTAACATCAGAGCATTCTGATGAAGGATTCTAAAATTAAGGGCTTAAAAGTAAAGCTATAGTGACATATCTTCAGGCTGTTAAAGGCATATTTAACTCTCCTTCAGGCCACTCTAAAGTGGATTCCTACTGTTAAGCCAAGTTCATTCAAACTCTGGGTTAGACACTACATATCCATTGGGTCACTCAGGTAATTAAGGACCATTCTGATGTAGGATCTTAAAATTGAAGCCTTGAATGTCTAATTAATGCTGTATTTTAAATATTTTTCAGGCTTTTAAAGGCATATTTTACTCTTTTCAGGCTACTCTAAAAACAAATCCTGATGTTATGCCAGCTTCAATCCAAGACTGGGGGAGACATCACATATCCATTGGGTCACTCATGTAATTAAGGACCATTCTGATGTAGGATTTTAAAATTGAAGCCTTGAATGTGTAATTAATGCTGTATTTTTAAATCTTTTCAGGCTTTTAAAGGCATATTTTACTCTTTTTCAGGCTACTCTAAAAAGGAATCCTGATATTATGCCAGCTTCATTCCAGGACTGGGGGGAGACATCACATATCCAGTGTGTCTCTCAGGTAACATCAGAGCATTCTGATGAAGGATTCTAAAATTAAGGGCTTAAAAGTAAAGCTATAGTGACATATCTTCAGGCTGTTAAAGGCATATTTAACTCTCCTTCAGGCCACTCTAAAGTGGATTCCTACTGTTAAGCCAAGTTCATTCAAACTCTGGGTTAGACACTACATATCCATTGGGTCACTCAGGTAATTAAGGACCATTCTGATGTAGGATCTTAAAATTGAAGCCTTGAATGTCTAATTAATGCTGTATTTTAAATATTTTTCAGGCTTTTAAAGGCATATTTTACTCTTTTTCAGGCTACTCTAAAACAAATCCTGATGTTATGCCAGCTTCATCCAAGACTGGGGAGACATCACATATCCATTGTGTCACTCAGGTAATTCAGGACCATTCTGATGAAGGATTTTAAAATGAAGCCTTGAAAATTAATGCTGTATTTTAAATATTTTTCAGGCTTTAAAGGCATATTTTACTCTTTTTCAGGCCACTCTAAAACAATTCCTACTGTTAAGCCAGGTTCATTCAAACTCTGGGGGAGACACTACATATCCATTGGTCACTCAGGTAATTAAGGACCATTCTGATGTAGGATTTTAAAATTGAAGCCTTGAATGTCTAATTAATGCTGTATTTTAAATCTTTTTCAGGCTTTTAAAGGCATATTTTACTCTTTTTCAGGCTACTCTAAAAAGGAATCCTGATGTTATGCCAGCTTCATTCCAAGACTGGGGGAGACATCACATATCCAGTGTGTCTCTCAGGTAATATCAGAGCATTCTGATGAAGGATTCTAAAATTAAGGGCTTAAAAGTAAGCTATATTGACATATCTTCAGGCTGTTAAAGGCATATTTAACTCTCCTTCAGGCCACTCTAAAATGGATTCCTACTGTTAAGCCAGGTTCATTCAAACTCTGGGTTAGACACTCACATATCCATTGGGTCACTCAGGTAATTAAGGACCATTCTGATGTAGGATTTTAAAATTGAAGCCTTGAATGTCTAATTAATGCTGTATTTTAAATCTTTTTCAGGCTTTTAAAGGCATATTTTACTCTTTTTCAGGCTACTCTAAAAAAGGAATCCTGATGTTATGCCAGCTTCATTCCAGGACTGGGGGAGACATCACATATCCAGTGTGTCTCTCAGGTAATATCAGAGCATTCTGATGAAGGATTCTAAAATTAAGGGCTTGAAAAAGTAAAGCTATATTTTGACATATATTCAGGCTGTTAAAGGCATATTTAACTCTCCTTCAGGCCACTCTAAAAGGATTCCTACTGTTAAGCCAGGTTCATTCAAACTCTGGGGGAGACACTACATATCCATTGGGTCACTCAGGTAATTAAGGACCATTCTGATGTAGGATTTTAAAATTGAAGCCTTGAATGTCTAATTAATGCTGTATTTTAAATCTTTTTCAGGCTTTTAAAGGCATATTTTACTCTTTTTCAGGCTACTCTAAAAACAAATCCTGATGTTATGCCAGCTTCATTCCAAGACTGGGGGAGACATCACATATCCATTGGGTCTCTCAGGTAATTAAGGACCATTCTGATGTAGGATTTTAAAATTGAAGCCTTGAATGTCTAATTAATGCTGTATTTTAAATCTTTTCAGGCTTTTAAAGGCATATTTTACTCTTTTTCAGGCTACTCTAAAAGGAATCCTGATGTTATGCCAGCTTCATTCCAAGACTGGGGAGACATCACATATCCAGTGTGTCTCTCAGGTAATATCAGAGCATTCTGATGAAGGATTCTAAAATTAAGGGCTTAAAAGTAGAGCCATATTGACATATATTCAGGCTGTTAAAGGCATATTTAACTCTCCTTCAGGCCACTCTAAAGTGGATTCCTACTGTTAAGCCAGGTTCATTCAAACTCTGGGTTAGACACTACATATCCATTGGGTCACTCAGGTAATTAAGGACCATTCTGATGTAGGATTTTAAAATTGAAGCCTTGAATGTCTAATTAATGCTGTATTTTAAATCTTTTTCAGGCTTTTAAAGGCATATTTTACTTTTTCAGGCTACTCTAAAAGGAATCATGATGTTATGCCAGCTTCATTCCAAGACTGGGGAGACATCACATATCAGGCTCTCAGGTAATATCAAAGCATTCTGATGAAGGATTCTAAAATTAAGGGCTTAAAAGTAAAGCTATGTGACATATATTCAGGCTGTTAAAGGCATATTTAACTCTCCTTCAGGCCACTCTAAAGTGGATTCCTACTGTTAAGCCAGGTTCATTCAAACTCTGGGTTAGACACTACATATCCATTGGGTCACTCAGGTAATTAAGGACCATTCTGATGTAGGATTTTAAAATTGAAGCCTTGAATGTCTAATTAATGCTGTATTTTAAATCTTTTTCAGGCTTTTAAAGGCATATTTTACTCTTTTTCAGGCTACTCTAAAAAGGAATCCTGATGTTATGCCAGCTTCATTCCAAGACTGGGGGAGACATCACATATCCAGTGTGTCTCTCAGGTAATATCAGAGCATTCTGATGAAGAATTCTAAAATTAAGGGCTTAAAAGTAGAGCCATATTGACATATATTCAGGCTGTTAAAGGCATATTTAACTCTCCTTCAGGCCACTCTAAAGTGGATTCCTACTGTTAAGCCAAGTTCATTCAAACTCTGGGTTAGACACTACATATCCATTTGGTCACTCAGGTAATTAAGGACCATTCTGATGTAGGATCTTAAAATTGAAGCCTTGAATGTCTAATTAATGCTGTATTTTAAATATTTTTCAGGCTTTTAAAGGCATATTTTACTCTTTTCAGGCTACTCTAAAACAAATCCTGATGTTATGCCAGCTTCAATCCAAGACTGGGGAGACATCACATATCCATTGGGTCACTCATGTAATTAAGGACCATTCTGATGTAGGATTTTAAAATTGAAGCCTTGAATGTCTAATTAATGCTGTATTTTAAATCTTTTTCAGGCTTTTAAAGGCTATTTTACTCTTTTTCAGGCTACTCTAAAAAGGAATCCTGATATGATGCCAGCTTCATTCCAGGACTGGGGGAGACATCACATATCCAGTGTGTCTCTCAGGTAACATCAGAGCATTCTGATGAAGGATTCTAAAATTAAGGGCTTAAAAGTAAAGCTATAGTGACATATCTTCAGGCTGTTAAAGGCATATTTAACTCTCCTTCAGGCCACTCTAAAGTGGATTCCTACTGTTAAGCCAAGTTCATTCAAACTCTGGGTTAGACACTACATATCCATTGGGTCACTCAGCCAGGACCATTCTGATGTAGGATCTTAAAATTGAAGCCTTGAATGTCTAATTAATGCTGTATTTTAAATATTTTTCAATTTTAAAGGCATATTTTACTCTTTTCAGGCTACTCTGGATGTTATGCCAGCTTCAATCAAGACTGGGGAGACATAACATATCCATTGGGTCACTCATGTAATTAAGGACCATTCTGATGTAGGATTTTAAAATTGAAGCCTTGAATGTCTAATTAATGCTGTATTTTAAATATTTTTCAGGCTTTTAAAGGCATATTTTACTCTTTTTCAGGCTACTCTAAAAACAAATCCTGATGTTATGCCAGCTTCAATCCAAGACTGGGGGAGACATCACATATCCATTGGGTCACTCAGGTAATTAAGGACCATTCTGATGTAGGATTTTAAAATTGAAGCCTTGAATGTCTAATTAATGCTGTATTTTAAATCTTTTTCAGGCTTTTAAAGGCATATTTTACTCTTTTTCAGGCTACTCTAAAAGGAATCCTGATGTTAAGCCAGGTTCATTCAAACTCTGGGTTAGACACTACATATCCATTGGGACTCAGGGGGACCATCACATATCCTTGAATGTCTAATTAATGCTGTATTTTAAATCTTTTTCAGGCTTTTAAAGGCATATTCTCTTTTCAGGTAAAAGGAATCCTGATGTTATGCCAGCTTCATTCCAAGACTGGGGAGACATCACATATCCAGTGTGTCTCTCAGGTAATATCAGAGCATTCTGATGAAGGATTCTAAAATTAAGGGCTTAAAAGTAAAGCTATATTTGACATATCTTCAGGCTGTTAAAGGCATATTTAACTCTCCTTCAGGCCACTCTAAAGTGGATTCCTACTGTTAAGCCAAGTTCATTCAAACTCTGGGTTAGACACTACATATCCATTGGGTCACTCAGGTAATTAAGGACCATTCTGATGTAGGATCTTAAAATTGAAGCATTGAATGTCTAATTAATGCTGTATTTTAAATATTTTTCAGGCTTTTAAAGGCATATTTTACTCTTTTTCAGGCTACTCTAAAAACAAATCCTGATGTTATGCCAGCTTCAATCCAAGACTGGGGGAGACATCACATATCCATTGGGTCACTCATGTAATTAGGACCATTCTGATGTAGGATTTTAAAATTGAAGCCTTGAATGGCTAATTAATGCTGTATTTTAAATATTTTCAGGCTTTTAAAGGCATATTTTACTCTTTTTTTTTCAGGCTACTCTAAAAACAAATCCTGATGTTATGCCAACTTCAATTCAAGACTGGGGAGACATCACATATCCATTGGGTCACTCAGGTAATTCAGGACCATTCTGATGTAGGATTTTAAAATTGAAGCCTTGAATGTCTAATTAATGCTGTATTTTAAATCTTTTTTAGGCTTTTAAAGGCATATTTTACTCTTTTTCAGGCTACTCTAAAAGGAATCCTGATGTTATGCCAGCTTCATTCCAAGACTGGGGGAGACATCACATATCCAGTGTGTCTCTCAGGTAATATCAGAGCATTCTGATGAAGGATTCTAAAATTAAGGGCTTAAAAGTAAAGCTATATTGACATATCTTCAGGCTGTTAAAGGCATATTTAACTCTCCTTCAGGCCACTCTAAAATGGATTCCTACTGTTAAGCCAGGTTCATTCAAACTCTGGGTTAGACACTACATATCCATTGGGTCACTCAGGTAATTAAGGACCATTCTGAAGTAGGATTTTAATAATGAAGCCTTGAATGTCTAATTAATGCTGTATTTTAAATCTTTTTCAGGCTTTTTAAAGGCATATTTTACTCTTTTTCAGGCTACTCTAAAAAGGAATCCTGATATTATGCCAGCTTCATTCCAGGACTGGGGGAGACATCACATATCCAGTGTGTCTCTCAGGTAATATCAGAGCATTCTGATGAAGGATTCTAAAATTAAGGGCTTAAAAGTAAAGCTATATTGACATATATTCAGGCTGTTAAAGGCATATTTAACTCTCCTTCAGGCCACTCTAAAGTGGATTCCTACTGTTAAGCCAAGTTCATTCAAACTCTGGGTTAGACACTACATATCCATTTGGTCACTCAGGTAATTAAGGACCATTCTGATGTAGGATCTTAAAATTGAAGCCTTGAATGTCTAATTAATGCTGTATTTTAAATATTTTTCAGGCATTTAAAGGCATATTTTGCTCTATTTCAGGCTACTCTAAAAACAAATCCTGATGTTATGCCAGCTTCAATCCAAGACTGGGGGAGACATCACATATCCATTGGGTCACTCAGGTAATTAAGGACCATTCTGATGTAGGATTTTAAAATTGAAGCCTTGAATGTCTAATTAATGCTGTATTTTAAATCTTTTTCAGGCTTTTAAAGGCATATTTTACTCTTTTTCAGGCTACTCTAAAAAAGGAATCCTGATGTTATGCCAGCTTCATTCCAAGACTGAGGGAGACATCACATATCCAGTGTGTCTCTCAGGTAATATCAGAGCATTCTGATGAAGGATTCTAAAATTAAAGGCTTAAAAGTAGAGCCATATTGGCATATATTCAGGCTGTTAAAGGCATATTTAACTCTCCTTCAGGCCACTCTAAAGTGGATTCCTACTGTTAAGCCAGGTTCATTCAAACTCTGGGTTAGACACTACATATCCATTGGGTCACTCAGGTAATTAAGGACCATTCTGATGTAGGATTTTAAAATTGAAGCCTTGAATGTCTAATTAATGCTGTATTTTTCAGGCTTTTAAAGGCATATTTTACTCTTTTTCAGGCTACTCTAAAAGGAATCCTGATGTTATGCCAGCTTCATTCCAAGACTGGGGGAGACATCACATATCCAGTGTGTCTCTCAGGTAATATCAGAGCATTCTGATGAAGGATTCTAAAATTAAGGGCTTAAAAGTAAAGCTATAGTGACATATCTTCAGGCTTTTAAAGGCATATTTAACTCTCCTTCAGGCCACTCTAAAAGTGGATTCCTACTGTTAAGCCAGGTTCATTCAAACTCTGGGTTAGACACTACATATCCATTGGGTCACTCAGGTAATTAAGGACCATTCTGATGTAGGATTTTAAAATTGAAGCCTTGAATGTCTAATTAATGCTGTATTTTAAATATTTTTCAGGCTTTTAAAGGCATATTTTACTCTTTTTCAGGCTACTCTAAAAAGGAATCCTGATGTTATGCCAGCTTCATTCCAAGACTGGGGAGACATCACATATCCAGTGTGTCTCTCAGGTAATATCAGAGCATTCTGATGAAGGATTCTAAAATTAAGGGCTTAAAAAGTAAAGCTATATTGACATATATTCAGGCTGTTAAAGGCATATTTAACTCTCCTTCAGGCCACTCTAAAGGTGGATTCCTACTGTTAAGCCAAGTTCATTCAAACTCTGGGTTAGACACTACATATCCATTGGGTCACTCAGAAAATTAGGGACCATTCTGATGTAGGATCTTAAAATTGAAGCCTTGAATGTCTAATTAATGCTGTATTTTAAATATTTTTCAGGCTTTTAAAGGCATATTTTACTCTTTTTCAGGCTACTCTAAAAACAAATCCTGATGTTATGCCAGCTTCAATCCAAGACTGGGGGAGACATCACATATCCATTGGGTCACTCATGTAATTAAGGACCATTCTGATGTAGGATTTTAAAATTGAAGCCTTGAATGTGTAATTAATGCTGTATTTTAAATCTTTTTCAGGCTTTTAAAGGCTATTTTACTCTTTTTCAGGCTACTCTAAAAAGGAATCCTGATATGATGCCAGCTTCATTCCAGGACTGGGGAGACATCACATATCAAGTGTGTCTCTCAGGTAATATCAGAGCATTCTGATGAAGGATTCTAAAATTAAGGGCTTAAAAGTAAAGCTATAGTGACATATCTTCAGGCTGTTAAAGGCATATTTAACTCTCCTTCAGGCCACTCTAAGTGGATTCCTACTGTTAAGCCAAGTTCATTCAAACTCTGGGTTAGACACTACATATCCATTGGGTCACTCAGGTTATTAAGGACCATTCTGATGTAGGATCTTAAAATTGAAGCCTTGAATGTCTAATTAATGCTGTATTTTAAATATTTTTCAGAATTTTAAAGGCATATTTTACTCTATTTCAGACTACTCTAAAAACAAATCCTGATGTTATGCCAGCTTCAATCCAAGACTGGGGGAGACATAACATATCCATTGGGTCACTCATGTAATTAAGGACCATTCTGATGTAGGATTTTAAAATTGAAGCCTTGAATGTCTAATTAATGCTGTATTTTAAATCTTTTTCAGGCTTTTAAAGGCATATTTTACTCTTTTTCAGGCTACTCTAAAAACAAATCCTGATGTTATGCCAGCTTCAATCCAAGACTGGGGGAGACATAACATATCCATTGGGTCACTCATGTAATTAAGGACCATTCTGATGTAGGATTTTAAAATTGAAGCCTTGAATGTCTAATTAATGCTGTATTTTAAATATTTTTCAGGCTTTTAAAGGCATATTTTACTCTTTTCAGGCTACTCTAAAACAAATCCTGATGTTATGCCAGCTTCAATCCAAGACTGGGGAGACATCACATATCCATTGGTCACTCAGGTAATTAAGGACCATTCTGATTTAGGATTTTAAAATTGAAGCCTTGAATGTCTAATTAATGCTGTATTTTAAATCTTTTTCAGGCTTTTAAAGGCATATTTTACTCTTTTTCAGGCTACTCTAAAAAGGAATCCTGATGTTATGCCAGCTTCATTCCAGGACTGGGGAGACATCACATATCCAGTGTGTCTCTCAGGACATTCTGATGAAGGATTCTAAAATTAAGGGCTTAAAAGTAGAGCCATATTGACATATATTCAGGCTGTTAAAGGCATATTTAACTCTCCTTCAGGCCACTCTAAAGTGGATTCC
The DNA here is from genome assembly GCA_026937815.1 of Etheostoma perlongum. Lineage (NCBI taxonomy): Eukaryota > Metazoa > Chordata > Actinopteri > Perciformes > Percidae > Etheostoma > Etheostoma perlongum. Next base: position 16,949 of record JAEKDQ010001044.1, read on the forward strand.
TACTGTTAAGCCAAGTTCATTCAAACTCTGGGTTAGACACTACATATCCATTTGGTCACTCAGGTAATTAAGGACCATTCTGATGTAGGATCTTAAAATTGAAGCCTTGAATGTCTAATTAATGCTGTATTTTAAATATTTTTCAGGCTTTTAAAGGCATATTTTACTCTTTTTCAGGCTACTCTAAAAACAAATCCTGATGTTATGCCAGCTTCATTCCAAGACTGGGGGAGACATACATATCCATTGGGTCACTCAGGTAATTAAGGACCATTCTGATGTAGGATTTTAAAATTGAAGCCTTGAATGTCTAATTAATGCTGTATTTTAAATCTTTTCAGGCTTTTAAAGGCATATTTTACTCTTTTTCAGGCTACTCTAAAAAGGAATCCTGATGTTATGCCAGTTCATTCAAACTCTGGGGAGACATCACATATCCAGTGTGTCTCTCCAGACATTCTGATGAAGGATTTAAAATTAAAGGCTAAGGGCCATATTGGCATATATTCTGTTAAAGGCATATTTACTCTTTTTCAGGCCACTCTAAAACAATTCCTACTGTTAAGCCAGGTTCATTCAAACTCTGGGTTAGACACTACATATCCATTGGGTCACTCAGGTAATTAAGGACCATTCTGATGTAGGATTTTAAAATTGAAGCCTTGAATGTCTAATTAATGCTGTATTTTAAATCTTTTTCAGGCTTTTAAAGGCATATTTTACTCTTTTTCAGGCTACTCTAAAAGGAATCCTGATGTTATGCCAGCTTCATTCCAAGACTGGGGGAGACATCACATATCAGTGTGTCTCTCAGGTAATATCAGAGCATTCTGATGAAGGATTCTAAAATTAAGGGCTTAAAAGTAAAGCTATAGTGACATATCTTCAGGCTGTTAAAGGCATATTTAACTCTCTCCTTCAGGCCACTCTAAAAGTGGATTCCTACTGTTAAGCCAGGTTCATTCAAACTCTGGGTTAGACACTACATATCCATTGGGTCACTCTCAGGTAATTAAGGACCATTCTGATGTAGGATTTAAAATTGAAGCCTTGAATGTCTAATTAATGCTGTATTTTAAATATTTTTCAGGCTTTTAAAGGCATATTTTACTCTTTTTCAGGCTACTCTAAAAGGAATCCTGATGTTATGCCAGCTTCATTCCAAGTCTGGGGGAGACATCACATATCCAGTGTCTCTCAGGTAATATCAGAGCATTCTGATGAAAATTCTAAAATTAAGGGCTTAAAAGTAATGACATATATTCAGGCTGTTAAAGGCATATTTAACTCTCCTTCAGGCCACTCTAAAGTGGATTCCTACTGTTAAGCCAAGTTCATTCAAACTCTGGGTTAGACACTACATATCCATTTGGTCACTCAGGTAATATTAAGGACCATTCTGATGTAGGATCTTAAAATTGAAGCCTTGAATGTCTAATTAATGCTGTATTTTAAATATTTTTCAGGCTTTTAAAGGCATATTTTACTCTTTTTCAGGCTACTCTAAAAAAACAAATCCTGATGTTATGCCAGCTTCAATCCAAGACTGGGGGAGACATCACATATCCATTGGGTCACTCAGGTAATTAAGGACCATTCTGATGTAGGATTTTAAAATTGAAGCCTTGAATGTCTAATTAATGCTGTATTTTAAATCTTTTTCAGGCTTTTAAAGGCATATTTTACTCTTTTTCAGGCTACTCTAAAAAGGAATCCTGATATGATGCCAGCTTCATTCCAGGACTGGGGGAGACATCACATATCCAGTGTGTCTCTCAGGTAACATCAGAGCATTCTGATGAAGGATTCTAAAATTAAGGGCTTAAAAGTAAAGCTATAGTGACATATCTTCAGGCTGTTAAAGGCATATTTAACTCTCCTTCAGGCCACTCTAAAGTGGATTCCTACTGTTAAGCCAAGTTCATTCAAACTCTGGGTTAGACACTACATATCCATTGGGTCACTCAGAAAATTAAGGACCATTCTGATGTAGGATTTTAAAATTGAAGCCTTGAATGTCTAATTAATGCTGTATTTTAAATATTTTTCAGGCTTTTAAAGGCATATTTTACTCTTTTCAGGCTACTCTAAAAAAGGAATCCTGATGTTATGCCAGCTTCATTCCAAGACTGGGGGAGACATCACATATCCAGTGTGTCTCTCAGGTAACATCAGAGCATTCTGATGAAGGATTCTAAAATTAAGGGCTTAAAAGTAAAGCTATAGTGACATATCTTCAGGCTGTTAAAGGCATATTTAACTCTCCTTCAGGCCACTCTAAAGTGGATTCCTACTGTTAAGCCAGGTTCATTCAAACTCTGGGTTAGACACTACATATCCATTGGGTCACTCAGAAAATTAAGGACCATTCTGATGTAGGATTTTAAAATTGAAGCCTTGAATGTCTAATTAATGCTGTATTTTAAATATTTTTCAGGCTTTTAAAGGCATATTTTACTCTTTTTCAGGCTACTCTAAAAACAAATCCTGATGTTATGCCAGCTTCAATCCAAGACTGGGGAGACATCACATATCCATTGGGTCACTCAGGTAATTAAGGACCATTTTGATGTAGGATTTTAAAATTGAAGCCTTGAATGTCTAATTAATGCTGTATTTTAAATCTTTTTCAGGCTTTTAAAGGCATATTTTACTCTCTTTTAGGCTACTCTAAAAAGGAATCCTGATGTTATGCCAGCTTCATTCCAAGACTGGGGGAGACATCACATATCCAGTGTGTCTCTCAGGTAATATCAGAGACCATTCTGATGAAGGATTCTAAAATTAAGGGCTTAAAAGTAAAGCTATATTGACATATCTTCAGGCTGTTAAAGGCATATTTAACTCTCCTTCAGGCCACTCTAAAGTGGATTCCTACTGTTAAGCCAAGTTCATTCAAACTCTGGGTTAGACACTACATATCCATTGGGTCACTCAGGTAATTAAGGACCATTCTGATGTAGGATTTAAAATTGAAGCCTTGAATGTCTAATTAATGCTGTATTTTAAATATTTTCAGGCTTTTAAAGGCATATTTTACTCTTTTTCAGGCTACTCTAAAACAAATCCTGATGTTATGCCAGCTTCAATCCAAGACTGGGGAGACATCACATATCCATTGGGTCACTCAGGTAATTCAAGGACCATTCTGATGTAGGATTTTAAAATTGAAGCCTTGAATGTCTAATTAATGCTGTATTTTAAATATTTTCAGGCTTTTAAAGGCATATTTTACTCTTTTCAGGCTACTCTAAAACAAATCCTGATGTTATGCCAGCTTCATTCCAAGACTGGGGGGAGACATCACATATCCATTGGGTCACTCAGGTAATTAAGGACCATTCTGATGTAGGATTTTAAAATTAAAGCCTTGAATGTCTAATTAATGCTGTATTTTAAATCTTTTTCAGGCTTTTAAAGGCATATTTTACTCTTTTCAGGCTACTCTAAAAAGGAATCCTGATGTTATGCCAGCTTCAATCCAAGACTGGGGGAGACATCACATATCCATTGGGTCTCAGGTAATTCAGACCATTCTGATGAAGGATTTTTAAAATTGAGGGCTTGAATGTCTAATTAATGCTATATTTTAAATATTTTCAGGCTTTTAAAGGCATATTTACTCTTTTCAGGCACTCTAAAAACAAATCCTGATGTTATGCCAGCTTCATTCAAACTCTGGGGAGACATCACATATCCATTGGGTCACTCAGGTAATTAAGGACCATTCTGATGTAGGATTTAAAATTGAAGCCTTGAATGTCTAATTAATGCTGTATTTTAAATATTTTTCAGGCTTTTAAAGGCATATTTTACTCTTTTCAGGCTACTCTAAAAACAAATCCTGATGTTATGCCAGCTTCATTCCAAGACTGGGGGAGACATCACATATCCATTGGGTCACTCAGGTAATTAAGGACCATTCTGATGTAGGATTTTAAAATTGAAGCCTTGAATGTCTAATTAATGCTGTATTTTAAATCTTTTTCAGGCTTTTAAAGGCATATTTTACTCTTTTTCAGGCTACTCTAAAAAGGAATCCTGATGTTATGCCAGCTTCATTCCAAGACTGGGGAGACATCACATATCCAGTGTCTCTCAGGTAATATCAGAGCATTCTGATGAAGGATTCTAAAATTAAGGGCTTAAAAGTAAAGCTATTTTGACATATCTTCAGGCTGTTAAAGGCATATTTAACTCTCCTTCAGGCCACTCTAAAATGGATTCCTACTGTTAAGCCAAGTTCATTCAAACTCTGGGTTAGACACTACATATCCATTGGGTCACTCAGGTAATTAGGACCATTCTGATGTAGGATTTTAAAATTGAAGCATTGAATGTCTAATTAATGCTGTATTTTAAATATTTTTCAGGCTTTTAAAGGCATATTTTACTCTTTTTCAGGCTACTCTAAAAAGGAATCCTGATGTTATGCCAGCTTCATTCCAAGACTGGGGAGACATCACATATCCAGTGTGTCTCTCAGGTAACATCAGAGCATTCTGATGAAGGATTCTAAAATTAAGGGCTTAAAAGTAAAGCTATATTGACATATCTTCAGGCTGTTAAAGGCATATTTAACTCTCCTTCAGGCCACTCTAAAGTGGATTCCTACTGTTAAGCCAGTTCATTCAAACTCTGGGTTAGACACTACATATCCATTGGGTCACTCAGGTAATTAGGGACCATTCTGATGTAGGATTTTAAAATTGAAGCCTTGAATGTCTAATTAATGCTGTATTTTAAATATTTTTCAGGCTTTTAAAGGCATATTTTACTCTTTTCAGGCTACTCTAAAAACAAATCCTGATTTTATGCCAGCTTCAATCAAGACTGGGGGACATCACATATCCATTGGGTCACTCAGGTAATTAAGGACCATTCTGATGTAGGATTTTAAAATTGAAGCCTTGAATGTCTAATTAATGCTGTATTTTAAATCTTTTTCAGGCTTTTAAAGGCATATTTTACTCTTTTCAGGCTACTCTAAAAAGGAATCCTGATGTTATGCCAGCTTCATTCCAAGACTGGGGAGACATCACATATCCAGTGTGTCTCTCAGGTAATATCAGAGCATTCTGATGAAGGATTCTAAAATTAAGGGCTTAAAAGTAAAGCTATTTGACATATCTTCAGGCTGTTAAAGGCATATTTAACTCTCCTTCAGGCCACTCTAAAGTGGATTCCTACTGTTAAGCCAAGTTCATTCAAACTCTGGGTTAGACACTACATATCCATTGGGTCACTCAGGTAATTAAGGACCATTCTGATGTAGGATTTAAAATTGAAGCCTTGAATGTCTAATTAATGCTGTATTTTAAATATTTTTCAGGCTTTTAAAGGCATATTTTACTCTTTTTCAGGCTACTCTAAAAACAAATCCTGATGTTATGCCAGCTTCAATCCAAGACTGGGGGAGACATCACATATCCATTGGGTCACTCAGGTAATTAAGGACCATTCTGATGTAGGATTTTAAAATTGAAGCCTTGAATGTCTAATTAATGCTGTATTTTAAATCTTTTCAGGCTTTAAAGGCATATTTTACTCTTTTCAGGCTACTAAAAACAAATCCTGATGTTATGCCACTTCAATCCAAGACTGGGGGAGACATCACATATCCATTGGGTCACTCAGGTAAATTAAGGACCATTCTGATGAAGGATTTTAAAATTGAAGCCTTGAATGTGTAATTAATGCTGTATTTTAAATCTTTTTCAGGCTTTTAAAGGCATATTAACTCTCTTTTCAGGCCACTCTAAAATGGAATCCTGATGTTATGCCAGCTTCATTCAAACTCTGGGGGAGACATCACATATCCATTGGGTCACTCAGGTAATTAAGGACCATTCTGATGAAGGATTTTAAAATTGAAGCCTTGAATGTCTAATTAATGCTGTATTTTAAATATTTTCAGGCTTTTAAAGGCATATTTTACTCTTTTTCAGGCTACTCTAAAAACAAATCCTGATGTTATGCCAGCTTCATTCAAGACTGGGGGACATCACATATCCATTGGGTCACTCAGGTAATTAAGGACCATTCTGATGTAGGATTTTAAAATTGAAGCCTTGAATGTCTAATTAATGCTGTATTTTAAATATTTTCAGGCTTTTAAAGGCATATTTTACTCTTTTTCAGGCTACTCTAAAAACAAATCCTGATGTTATGCCAGCTTCAATCCAAGACTGGGGGAGACATCACATATCCATTGGGTCACTCAGGTAATTAAGGACCATTCTGATGTAGGATTTTAAAATTGAAGCCTTGAATGTCTAATTAATGCTGTATTTTAAATATTTTTCAGGCTTTTAAAGGCATATTTTACTCTTTTTCAGGCTACTCTAAAAGGAATCCTGATGTTATGCCAGCTTCATTCCAAGACTGGGGAGACATCACATATCCAGTGTGTCTCTCAGGTAATATCAGACCATTCTGATGAAGGATTCTAAAATTAAGGGCTTAAAAGTAAAGCTATATTGACATATCTTCAGGCTGTTAAAGGCATATTTAACTCTCCTTCAGGCCACTCTAAAATGGATTCCTACTGTTAAGCCAGGTTCATTCAAACTCTGGGTTAGACACTACATATCCATTGGGTCACTCAGGTAATTAAGGACCATTCTGATGTAGGATTTTAAAATTGAAGCCTTGAATGTCTAATTAATGCTGTATTTTTAAATTTTTTCAGGCTTTTAAAGGCATATTTTACTCTTTTTTCAGGCTACTCTAAAAAGGAATCCTGATGTTATGCCAGCTTCATTCCAAGACTGGGGAGACATCACATATCCAGTGTGTCTCTCAGGTAATATCAGAGCATTCTGATGAAGGATTCTAAAATTAAGGGCTTAAAAGTAAAGCTATATTGACATATATTCAGGCTGTTAAAGGCATATTTAACTCTCTCCTTCAGGCCACTCTAAAGTGGATTCCTACTGTTAAGCCAGTTCATTCAAACTCTGGGTTAGACACTACATATCCATTTGGGTCACTCAGGTAATTAAGGACCATTCTGATGTAGGATTTTAAAATTGAAGCCTTGAATGTCTAATTAATGCTGTATTTTAAATATTTTTCAGGCTTTTAAAGGCATATTTTACTCTTTTTCAGGCTACTCTAAAAACAAATCTGATGTTATGCCAGCTTCAATTCCAAGACTGGGGGACATCACATATCCATTGGGTCACTCAGGTAATTAAGGACCATTCTGATGTAGGATTTTATAATTGAAGCCTTGAATGTCTAATTAATGCTGTATTTTAAATCTTTTTCAGGCTTTTAAAGGCATATTTTATTCTTTTTCAGGCTACTCTAAAAAGGAATCCTGATGTTATGCCAGCTTCATTCCAAGACTGGGGGAGACATCACATATCCAGTGTGTCTCTCAGGTAATATCAGAGCATTCTGATGAAGGATTCTAAAATTAAGGGCTTAAAAGTAAAGCTATAGTGACATATCTTCAGGCTGTTAAAGGCATATTTAACTCTCCTTCAGGCCACTCTAAAGTGGATTCCTACTGTTAAGCCAGGTTCATTCAAACTCTGGGTTAGACACTACATATCCATTGGGTCACTCAGGTAATTAAGGACCATTCTGATGTAGGATTTTAAAATTGAAGCCTTGAATGTCTAATTAATGCTGTATTTTAAATCTTTTTCAGGCTTTTAAAGGCATATTTTACTCTTTTCAGGCTACTCTAAAAACAAATCCTGATGTTATGCCAGCTTCAATCCAAGACTGGGGAGACATCACATATCCATTGGTGTCACTCAGGTAATATCAGGACCATTCTGATGTAGGATTTTAAAATTGAAGCCTTGAATGTAATTAATGCTGTATTTTAAATTTTCAGGCTTTAAAGGCATATTTTACTCTTTTTCAGGCCACTCTAAAAAGGAATCCTGATGTTATGCCAAGTTCATTCCAAGACTGGGGGAGACATCACATATCCAGTTGGGTCACTCAGGTAATATCAGGACCATTCTGATGAAGGATTTTAAAATTGAAGGGCTTAAATGTCTAATATAATGCTGAAATATTTTCAGGCTTTTAAAGGCATATTTAACTCTATTTCAGGCTACTCTAAACAAATTCCTACTGTTAAGCCAGGTTCATTCAAAGACTGGGTTAGACACACATATCCATTGGGTCACTCAGGTAATTAAGGACCATTCTGATGTAGGATTTTAAAATTGAAGCCTTGAATGTCTAATTAATGCTGTATTTTAAATCTTTTTCAGGCTTTTAAAGGCATATTTTACTCTTTTTTCAGGCTACTCTAAAAGGAATCCTGATGTTATGCCAGCTTCATTCCAAGACTGGGGAGACATCACATATCCAGTGTGTCTCTCAGGTAATATCAGAGCATTCTGATGAAGGATTCTAAAATTAAGGGCTTAAAAGTAAAGCTATAGTGACATATCTTCAGGCTGTTAAAGGCATATTTAACTCTCCTTCAGGCCACTCTAAAAGTGGATTCCTACTGTTAAGCCAAGTTCATTCAAACTCTGGGTTAGACACTACATATCCATTGGGTCACTCAGAAAATTAGGACCATTCTGATGTAGGATTTAAAATTGAAGCCTTGAATGTCTAATTAATGCTGTATTTTAAATATTTTTCAGGCTTTTAAAGGCATATTTTACTCTTTTTCAGGCTACTCTAAAAAGGAATCCTGATGTTATGCCAGCTTCATTCCAAGACTGGGGAGACATCACATATCCATTCCAGGTAATTATCAGACCATTCTGATGAAGGATTTAAAAATGAAGGGCTTGAAAAATTAATGCTGTATTTTAAATATTTTCAGGCTTTTAAAGGCATATTTAACTCTTTTTCAGGCCACTCTTCTGATGTTATGGATTCATTCCAAGACTGGGTTAGACATCACATATCCATTGTGTCACTCAGGTAATTAAGGACCAAAGGATTTTAAAATTGAAGCCTTGAATGTCTAATTAATGCATTTTATCTTTTCAGGCTTTTTAAAGGCATATTTAACTCTCCTTCAGGCCACTCTAAAAAAAAGTGGTTTGCCACTTTAAGCCAAGTTCTCATTCAAACTCTGGGTTAGACACTACATATCCATTGGGTCACTCAGGTAATTAAGGACCATTCTGATGTAGGATTTTAAAATTGAAGCCTTGAATGTCTAATTAATGCTGTATTTTAAATATTTTCAGGCTTTAAAGGCATATTTTACTCTTTTTCAGGCTACTCTAAAAACAAATCCTGATGTTATGCCAGCTTCATTCAAGACTGGGGGAGACATCACATATCCATTGGGTCACTCAGGTAATTAAGGACCATTCTGATGTAGGATTTAAAATTGAAGCCTTGAATGTCTAATTAATGCTGTATTTTAAATCTTTTCAGGCTTTTAAAGGCATATTTTACTCTTTTTCAGGCTACTCTAAAAAGGAATCCTGATGTTATGCCAGCTTCATTCCAAGACTGGGGAGACATCACATATCCAGTGTGTCTCTCAGGTAACATCAGAGCATTCTGATGAAGGATTCTAAAATTAAGGGCTTAAAAGTAAAGCTATAGTGACATATCTTCAGGCTGTTAAAGGCATATTTAACTCTCCTTCAGGCCACTCTAAAGTGGATTCCTACTGTTAAGCCAAGTTCATTCAAACTCTGGGTTAGACACTACATATCCATTGGGTCACTCAGGTAATTAAGGACCATTCTGATGTAGGATTTTAAAATTGAAGCCTTGAATGTCTAATTAATGCTGTATTTTAAATATTTTTCAGGCTTTTAAAGGCATATTTTACTCTTTTTCAGGCTACTCTAAAAAAAATCCTGATGTTATGCCAGCTTCATTCCAAGACTGGGGAGACATCACATATCCAGTGTGTCTCTCAGGTAACATCAGACCATTCTGATGAAGGATTTTAAAATTAAGGGCTTAAATGTAAAGCTAAGCTGTATTTTGACATATCTTTTCAGGCTGTTAAAGGCATATTTAACTCTCCTTCAGGCCACTCTAAAAGTGAATTCCTATGTTAAGCCAGGTTCATTCAAACTGGGTTAGACACACATATCCATTGGGTCACTCAGGTAATTAAGGACCATTCTGATGTAGGATTTTAAAATTGAAGCCTTGAATGTCTAATTAATGCTGTATTTTAAATATTTTTCAGGCTTTTAAAGGCATATTTTACTCTTTTTCAGGCTACTCTAAAAACAAATCCTGATGTTATGCCAGCTTCATTCCAAACTGGGGGAGACATCACATATCCATTGGGTCACTCAGGTAATTAAGGACCATTCTGATGTAGGATTTTTAAAATTGAAGCCTTGAATGTCTAATTAATGCTGTATTTTAAATCTTTTCAGGCTTTTAAAGGCATATTTTACTCTTTTTTCAGGCTACTCTAAAAAGGAATCCTGATGTTATGCCAGCTTCATTCCAAGACTGGGGGAGACATCACATATCCATTGGGTCACTCAGGTAATTAAGGACCATTCTGATGAAGGATTTTAAAATTGAAGCCTTGAATGTCTAATTAATGCTGTATTTTAAATATTTTCAGGCTTTTAAAGGCATATTTTACTCTTTTTCAGGCTACTCTAAAAGGATTCCTGATGTTATGCCAGCTTCATTCAAACTGGGGGGACATCACATATCCAGTGTGTCACTCAGGTAATATCAGGACCATTCTGATGTAGGATTTTAAAATTGAAGCCTTGAAAATTAATGCTGTATTTTAAATATTTTCAGGCTTTAAAGGCATATTTTACTCTTTTTCAGGCTATCTAAAAAGGATTCCTGATGTTAATGCCAGCTTCATTCCAAACTGGGAGACATACATATCCATTGGGTCACTCAGGTAATTCAGGACCATTCTGATGAAGGATTTTAAAATTGAAGCATTGAATGTCTAATTAATGCTGTATTTTAAATATTTTCAGGCTTTTAAAGGCATATTTTACTCTTTTCAGGCTACTCTAAAAAACAAATCCTGATGTTATGCCAGCTTCAATCCAAGACTGGGGGAGACATCACATATCCATTGGGTCACTCAGGTAATTAAGGACCATTCTGATGTAGGATTTTAAAATTGAAGCCTTGAATGTCTAATTAATGCTGTATTTTAAATCTTTTCAGGCTTTTAAAGGCATATTTTACTCTTTTTCAGGCTACTCTAAAAAGGAATCCTGATGTTATGCCAGCTTCATTCCAAGACTGGGGGAGACATCACATATCCAGTGTGTCTCTCAGGTAATATCAGAGCATTCTGATGAAGGATTCTAAAATTAAGGGCTTAAAAGTAAAGCTATATTGACATATCTTCAGGCTGTTAAAGGCATATTTAACTCTCCTTCAGGCCACTCTAAAGTGGATTCCTACTGTTAAGCCAGGTTCATTCAAACTCTGGGTTAGACACTACATATCCATTGGGTCACTCAGGTAATTAAGGACCATTCTGATGTAGGATTTTAAAATTGAAGCCTTGAATGTCTAATTAATGCTGTATTTTAAATATTTTTCAGGCTTTTAAAGGCATATTTTTTTTTCAGGCTACTCTAAAAACAAATCCTGATGTTATGCCAGCTTCAATCCAAGACTGGGGGAGACATAACATATCCATTGGGTCACTCATGTAATTAAGGACCATTCTGATGTAGGATTTTAAAATTGAAGCCTTGAATGTCTAATTAATGCTGTATTTTAAATATTTTTCAGGCTTTTAAAGGCATATTTTACTCTTTTTCAGGCTACTCTAAAAACAAATCCTGATGTTATGCCAACTTCAATCCAAGACTGGGGGAGACATCACATATCCATTGGGTCACTCAGGTAATTAAGGACCATTCTGATGTAGGATTTTAAAATTGAAGCCTTGAATGTCTAATTAATGCTGTATTTTAAATCTTTTTCAGGCTTTTAAAGGCATATTTTACTCTTTTTCAGGCTACTCTAAAAAGGAATCCTGATGTTATGCCAGCTTCATTCCAAGACTGGGGGAGACATCACATATCCAGTGTGTCGCTCAGGTAACATCAGAGCATTCTGATGAAGGATTCTAAAATTAAGGGCTTAAAAGTAAAGCTATATTGACATATCTTCAGGCTGTTAAAGGCATATTTAACTCTCCTTCAGGCCACTCTAAAGTGGATTCCTACTGTTAAGCCAAGTTCATTCAAACTCTGGGTTAGACACTACATATCCATTGGGTCACTCAGGTAATTAAGGACCATTCTGATGTAGGATTTTAAAATTGAAGCCTTGAATGTCTAATTAATGCTGTATTTTAAATATTTTTCAGGCTTTTAAAGGCATATTTTACTCTTTTTCAGGCTACTCTAAAAACAAATCCTGATGTTATGCCAGCTTCAATCCAAACTGGGGGAGACATCACATATCCTGTCACTCAGGTAATTAAGGACCATTCTGATGTAGGATTTTAAAATTGAAGCCTTAAATGTCTAATTAATGCTGTATTTTAAACATATTCAGGCTTTTAAAGGCATATTTTACTCTTTTCAGGCTACTCTAAAAGGAATCCTGATGTTATGCCAGCTTCATTCCAAGACTGGGGAGACATCACATATCCAGTGTGTCTCTCAGGTAATATCAGAGCATTCTGATGAAGGATTCTAAAATTAAGGGCTTAAAAGTAAAGCTATAGTGACATATCTTCAGGCTGTTAAAGGCATATTTAACTCTCCTTCAGGCCACTCTAAAGTGGATTCCTACTGTTAAGCCAAGTTCATTCAAACTCTGGGTTAGACACTACATATCCATTGGGTCACTCAGGTAATTAAGGACCATTCTGATGTAGGATTTTAAAATTGAAGCTTGAATGTCTAATTAATGCTGTATTTTTAAATCTTTTCAGGCTTTTAAAGGCATATTTTACTCTTTTTCAGGCTACTCTAAAAGGAATCCTGATGTTATGCCAGCTTCATTCCAAGACTGGGGAGACATCACATATCCAGTGTGTCTCTCAGGTAATATCAGAGCATTCTGATGAAGGATTCTAAAATTAAGGGCTTAAAAGTAAAAGCTATATTGACATATCTTCAGGCTGTTAAAGGCATATTTAACTCTCCTTCAGGCCACTCTAAAATGGATTCCTACTGTTAAGCCAGGTTCATTCAAACTCTGGGTTAGACACTACATATCCATTGGGTCACTCAGGTAATTAAGGACCATTCTGATGTAGGATTTTAAAATTGAAGCCTTGAATGTCTAATTAATGCTGTATTTTAAATCTTTTTCAGGCTTTTAAAGGCATATTTTACTTTTCAGGCTACTCTAAAAAGGAATCCTGATGTTATGCCAGCTTCATTCCAAGACTGGGGGAGACATCACATATCCAGTGTGTCTCTCAGGTAATATCAGAGCATTCTGATGAAGGATTCTAAAATTAAGGGCTTAAAAGTAAAGCTATATTGACATATCTTCAGGCTGTTAAAGGCATATTTAACTCTCCTTCAGGCCACTCTAAAGTGGATTCCTACTGTTAAGCCAAGTTCATTCAAACTCTGGGTTAGACACTACATATCCATTGGGTCACTCAGGTAATTAAGGACCATTCTGATGTAGGATTTAAAATTGAAGCCTTGAATGTCTAATTAATGCTGTATTTTAAATATTTTTCAGGCTTTTAAAGGCATATTTTACTCTTTTTCAGGCTACTCTAAAAACAAATCCTGATGTTATGCCAGCTTCAATCCAAGACTGGGGGAGACATCACATATCCATTGGGTCACTCAGGTAATTAAGGACCATTCTGATGTAGGATTTTAAAATTGAAGCCTTGAATGTCTAATTAATGCTGTATTTTAAATCTTTTTCAGGCTTTTAAAGGCATATTTTACTCTTTTCAGGCTACTCTAAAAGGAATCCTGATATGTTATGCCAGCTTCATTCCAAGACTGGGGGAGACATCACATATCCAGTGTGTCTCTCAGGTAATATCAGAGCATTCTGATGAAGGATTCTAAAATTAAGGGCTTAAAAGTAAAGCTATAGTGACATATCTTCAGGCTGTTAAAGGCATATTTAACTCTCCTTCAGGCCACTCTAAAGTGGATTCCTACTGTTAAGCCAGGTTCATTCAAACTCTGGGTTAGACACTACATATCCATTGGGTCACTCAGGTAATTAAGGACCATTCTGATGTAGGATTTTAAAATTGAAGCCTTGAATGTCTAATTAATGCTGTATTTTAAATCTTTTTCAGGCTTTTAAAGGCATATTTTACTCTTTTTCAGGCTACTCTAAAAAGGAATCCTGATGTTATGCCAGCTTCATTCCAAGACTGGGGGAGACATCACATATCCAGTGTGTCTCTCAGGTAATATCAGAGCATTCTGATGAAGGATTCTAAAATTAAGGGCTTAAAAGTAAAGCTATATTGACATATATTCAGGCTGTTAAAGGCATATTTAACTCTCCTTCAGGCCACTCTAAAGTGGATTCCTACTGTTAAGCCAGGTTCATTCAAACTCTGGGTTAGACACTACATATCCATTGGGTCACTCAGGTAATTAAGGACCATTCTGATGTAGGATTTTAAAATTGAAGCCTTGAATGTCTAATTAATGCTGTATTTTAAATCTTTTTCAGGCTTTTAAAGGCATATTTTACTCTTTTTCAGGCTACTCTAAAAGGAATCCTGATGTTATGCCAGCTTCATTCCAAGACTGGGGGAGACATCACATATCCAGTGTGTCTCTCAGGTAATATCAGAGCATTCTGATGAAGGATTCTAAAATTAAGGGCTTAAAAGTAATAAAGCTATATTGACATATATTCAGGCTGTTAAAGGCATATTTAACTCTCTCCTTCAGGCCACTCTAAAATGGATTCCTACTGTTAAGCCAGGTTCATTCAAACTCTGGGTTAGACACTACATATCCATTGGGTCACTCAGGTAATTAAGGACCATTCTGATGTAGGATTTTAAAATTGAAGCCTTGAATGTCTAATTAATGCTGTATTTTAAATCTTTTTCAGGCTTTTAAAGGCATATTTTACTCTTTTCAGGCTACTCTAAAACAAATCCTGATGTTATGCCAGCTTCAATCCAAGACTGGGGGAGACATCACATATCCATTGGGTCACTCAGGTATTTAAGGACCATTCTGATGTAGGATTTTAAAATTGAAGCCTTGAAAATTAATGCTGTATTTTAAATCTTTTTCAGGCTTTTAAAGGCATATTTTACTCTTTTCAGGCTACTCTAAAAAGGAATCCTGATGTTATGCCAGCTTCATTCCAAGACTCTGGGGGAGACATCACATATCCAGTGTGTCTCTCAGGTAATATAAGAGCATTCTGATGAAGAATTCTAAGATTAAGGGCTTAAAAGTAGAGCCACGTTGACATATATTCAGGCTTTTAAAGGCATATTTAACTCTCCTTCAGGCCACTCTAAAGTGGATTCCTACTGTTAAGCCAAGTTCATTCAAACTCTGGGTTAGACACTACATATCCATTTGGTCACTCAGGTAATTAAGGACCATTCTGATGTAGGATTTTAAAATTGAAGCCTTGAATGTCTAATTAATGCTGTATTTTAAATATTTTTCAGAATTTTAAAGGCATATTTTACTCTATTTCAGGCTACTCTAAAAACAAATCCTGATGTTATGCCAGCTTCAATCCAAGACTGGGGGAGACATCACATATCCATTGGGTCACTCATGTAATTAAGGACCATTCTGATGTAGGATTTAAAATTGAAGCCTTGAATGTCTAATTAATGCTGTATTTTAAATCTTTTTCAGGCTTTTAAAGGCATATTTTACTCTTTTTCAGGCTACTCTAAAAAGGAATCCTGATATGATGCCAGCTTCATTCCAGGACTGGGGGAGACATCACATATCCAGTGTGTCTCTCAGGTAACATCAGAGCATTCTGATGAAGGATTCTAAAATTAAGGGCTTAAAAGTAAAGCTATAGTGACATATCTTCAGGCTGTTAAAGGCATATTTAACTCTCCTTCAGGCCACTCTAAAGTGGATTCCTACTGTTAAGCCAAGTTCATTCAAACTCTGGGTTAGACACTACATATCCATTGGGTCACTCAGAAAATTAGGGACCATTCTGATGTAGGATCTTAAAATTGAAGCATTGAATGTCTAATTAATGCTGTATTTTAAATATTTTTCAGGCTTTTAAAGGCATATTTTACTCTTTTTCAGGCTACTCTAAAAAGGAATCCTGATGTTATGCCAGCTTCATTCCAAGACTGGGGGAGACATCACATATCCATTGTGTCTCTCAGGTAATATCAGAGACATTCTGATGAAGGATTCTAAAATTAAGGGCTTGAAAAAGTAAAGCTATATTTGACATATTTTCAGGCTGTTAAAGGCATATTTAACTCTCCTTCAGGCCACTCTAAAGTGGATTCCTACTGTTAAGCCAAGTTCATTCAAACTCTGGGTTAGACACTACATATCCATTGGGTCACTCAGGTAAAAAGGACCATTCTGATGTAGGATTTAAAATTGAAGCCTTGAATGTCTAATTAATGCTGTATTTTAAATATTTTCAGGCTTTTAAAGGCATATTTTACTCTTTTCAGGCTACTCTAAAACAAATCCTGATTTATGCCAGCTTTCAAGACTGGGGGGCATCACATATCTCACTCAGGTAATTAAGGACCATTCTGAAGGATTTTAAAAAGGCCTTGAATGTCTAATAATGCTGATTTTAAATGCCAGCTTTTCATTTTAAGGACTGGGGAGACATCACATATCCAGTGTGTCACATCAGGTAATATCAGAGCATTCTGATGAAGGATTCTAAAATTAAGGGCTTAAAAGTAAAGCTATAGTGACATATCTTCAGGCTGTTAAAGGCATATTTAACTCTCCTTCAGGCCACTCTAAAGTGGATTCCTACTGTTAAGCCAAGTTCATTCAAACTCTGGGTTAGACACTACATATCCATTGGGTCACTCAGGTAATTAAGGACCATTCTGATGTAGGATTTAAAATTGAAGCCTTGAATGTCTAATTAATGCTGTATTTTAAATATTTTTCAGGCTTTAAAGGCATATTTTACTCTTTTTCAGGCTACTCTAAAAACAAATCCTGATGTTATGCCAGCTTCAATCCAAGACTGGGGGAGACATCACATATCCATTGGGTCACTCAGGTAATTAAGGACCATTCTGATGTAGGATTTTAAAATTGAAGCCTTGAATGTCTAATTAATGCTGTATTTTAAATATTTTTCAGGCTTTTAAAGGCATATTTTACTCTTTTTCAGGCTACTCTAAAAAAGGAATCCTGATGTTATGCCAGCTTCATTCCAAGACTGGGGGAGACATCACATATCCAGTGTGTCTCTCAGGTAATATCAGACCATTCTGATGAAGGATTTAAAATTAAGGGCTTAAAATGTAAAAGCTATATTTTGACATATCTTTTCAGGCTTTTAAAGGCATATTTAACTCTCCTTCAGGCCACTCTAAAGTGGATTCCTACTGTTAAGCCAAGTTCATTCAAACTCTGGGTTAGACACTACATATCCATTTGGGTCACTCAGGTAATTAGGGACCATTCTGATGTAGGATCTTAAAATTGAAGCCTTGAATGTCTAATTAATGCTGTATTTTAAATATTTTCAGAATTTTAAAGGCATATTTTACTCTTTTCAGGCTACTCTAAAAACAAATCCTGATGTTATGCCAGCTTCATTCAAGACTGGGGAGACATCACATATCCATTGGGTCACTCAGGTAATTAAGGACCATTCTGATGTAGGATTTTAAAATTGAAGCCTTGAATGTCTAATTAATGCTGTATTTTAAATCTTTTCAGGCTTTTAAAGGCATATTTTACTCTTTTTCAGGCTACTCTAAAAAAGGAATCCTGATGTTATGCCAGCTTCATTCCAGGACTGGGGGGAGACATCACATATCCAGTGTGTCTCTCAGGTAATTATCAGAGCATTCTGATGAAGGATTCTAAAATTAAGGGCTTAAAAGTAAAGCTATATTTGACATATCTTCAGGCTGTTAAAGGCATATTTAACTCTCCTTCAGGCCACTCTAAAGTGGATTCCTACTGTTAAGCCAAGTTCATTCAAACTCTGGGTTAGACACTACATATCCATTGGGTCACTCAGGTAATTAAGGACCATTCTGATGTAGGATTTAAAATTGAAGCCTTGAATGTCTAATTAATGCTGTATTTTAAATATTTTTCAGGCTTTTAAAGGCATATTTTACTCTTTTTCAGGCTACTCTAAAACAAATCCTGATGTTATGCCAGCTTCATTCCAAGACTGGGGGAGACATCACATATCCATTGGGTCACTCAGGTAATTAAGGACCATTCTGATGTAGGATTTTAAAATTGAAGCCTTGAATGTCTAATTAATGCTGTATTTTAAATCTTTTTCAGGCTTTTAAAGGCATATTTTACTCTTTTTCAGGCTACTCTAAAAGGAATCCTGATGTTATGCCAGCTTCATTCCAAGACTGGGGAGACATCACATATCCAGTGTGTCTCTCAGGTAACATCAGACCATTCTGATGAAGGATTTTAAAATTAAGGGCTTGAAAAGTAAAGCTATTTTGACATATCTTCAGGCTGTTAAAGGCATATTTAACTCTCCTTCAGGCCACTCTAAAGTGGATTCCTACTGTTAAGCCAAGTTCATTCAAACTCTGGGTTAGACACTACATATCCATTGGGTCACTCAGGTAATTAAGGACCATTCTGATGTAGGATTTTAAAATTGAAGCCTTGAATGTCTAATTAATGCTGTATTTTAAATATTTTTCAGGCTTTTAAAGGCATATTTTACTCTTTTTCAGGCTACTCTAAAAAAGGAATCCTGATGTTATGCCAGCTTCATTCCAAGACTGGGGGAGACATCACATATCCAGTGTGTCTCTCAGGTAATATCAGAGCATTCTGATGAAGGATTCTAAAATTAAGGGCTTAAAAGTAAAGCTGTATTTGACATATATTCAGGCTGTTAAAGGCATATTTAACTCTCCTTCAGGCCACTCTAAAAGTGGATTCCTACTGTTAAGCCAGGTTCATTCAAACTCTGGGTTAGACACTACATATCCATTGGGTCACTCAGGTAATTAAGGACCATTCTGATGTAGGATTTTAAAATTGAAGCCTTGAATGTCTAATTAATGCTGTATTTTAAATATTTTTCAGGCTTTTTAAAGGCATATTTTACTCTTTTTCAGGCTACTTTTAAATGCCAGCTTCAATCCAAGACTGGGGAGACATCACATATCCATTGGGTTTCAGGTAATTAAGGACCATTCTGATGTAGGATTTTAAAATTGAAGCCTTGAATGTCTAATTAATGCTGTATTTTAAATCTTTTTCAGGCTTTTAAAGGCATATTTTACTCTTTTTCAGGCTACTCTAAAAGGAATCCTGATGTTATGCCAGCTTCACTGGGACTGGGGAGACATCACATATCCAGTGTGTCTCTCAGGTAATATCAGACCATTCTGATGAAGGATTCTAAAATTAAGGGCTTAAAAGTAAGCTATATTGACATATATTCAGGCTGTTAAAGGCATATTTAACTCTCCTTCAGGCCACTCTAAAGTGGATTCCTACTGTTAAGCCAGGTTCATTCAAACTCTGGGTTAGACACTACATATCCATTGGGTCACTCAGGTAATTAAGGACCATTCTGATGTAGGATTTTAAAATTGAAGCCTTGAATGTCTAATTAATGCTGTATTTTAAATCTTTTTCAGGCTTTTAAAGGCATATTTTACTCTTTTTCAGGCTACTCTAAAAGGAATCCTGATGTTATGCCAGCTTCATTCCAAGACTGGGGAGACATCACATATCCAGTGTGTCTCTCAGGTAATATCAGAGCATTCTGATGAAGGATTCTAAAATTAAGGGCTTAAAAGTAAAAGCTATATTTTGACATATCTTCAGGCTGTTAAAGGCATATTTAACTCTCCTTCAGGCCACTCTAAAGTGGATTCCTACTGTTAAGCCAAGTTCATTCAAACTCTGGGTTAGACACTACATATCCATTGGGTCACTCAGGTAATTAAGGACCATTCTGATGTAGGATTTTAAAATTGAAGCCTTGAATGTCTAATTAATGCTGTATTTTAAATATTTTTCAGGCTTTTAAAGGCATATTTTACTCTTTTTCAGGCTACTCTAAAAACAAATCCTGATGTTATGCCAGCTTCATTCCAAGACTGGGGGAGACATCACATATCCATTGGGTGTGTCTCTCATATCCATTCTGATGAAGGATTCTAAAATTAAGGGCTTAAAAGTAAAGCTATATTTGACATATATTCAGGCTTTTAAAGGCATATTTAACTCTCCTTCAGGCCACTCTGATGTTAGGTTCATTCAAACTCTGGGGGACACTACATATCCAAGGTAATTAAGGACCATTCTGATGTAGGATCTTAAAATTGAAGCCTTGAATGTCTAATTAATGCTGTATTTTAAATATTTTTCAGGCTTTTAAAGGCATATTTTACTCTTTTTCAGGCTACTCTAAAAACAAATCCTGATGTTATGCCAGCTTCAATCCAAGACTGGGGGAGACATCACATATCCATTGGGTCACTCAGGTAATTAAGGACCATTCTGATGTAGGATTTTAAAATTGAAGCCTTGAATGTCTAATTAATGCTGTATTTTAAATCTTTTTCAGGCTTTTAAAGGCATATTTTACTCTTTTTCAGGCTACTCTAAAAGGAATCCTGATATTATGCCAGCTTCATTCCAGGACTGGGGGAGACATCACATATCCAGTGTGTCTCTCAGGTAATATCAGAGCATTCTGATGAAGGATTCTAAAATTAAGGGCTTAAAAGTAAAGCTATATTGACATATATTCAGGCTGTTAAAGGCATATTTAACTCTCCTTCAGGCCACTCTAAAGTGGATTCCTACTGTTAAGCCAGGTTCATTCAAACTCTGGGTTAGACACTACATATCCATTGGGTCACTCAGGTAATTAAGGACCATTCTGATGTAGGATTTTAAAATTGAAGCCTTGAATGTCTAATTAATGCTGTATTTTAAATATTTTTCAGGCTTTTAAAGGCATATTTTACTCTTTTTCAGGCTACTCTAAAAGGAATCTGATGTTATGCCAGCTTCATTCCAAGACTGGGGAGACATCACATATCCAGTGTGTCTCTCAGGTAATATCAGAGCATTCTGATGAAGGATTCTAAAATTAAGGGCTTAAAAGTAAAGCTATATTGACATATCTTCAGGCTGTTAAAGGCATATTTAACTCTCCTTCAGGCCACTCTAAAGTGGATTCCTACTGTTAAGCCAAGTTCATTCAAACTCTGGGTTAGACACTACATATCCATTGGGTCACTCAGGTAATTAAGGACCATTCTGATGTAGGATTTAAAATTGAAGCCTTGAATGTCTAATTAATGCTGTATTTTAAATATTTTTCAGGCTTTTAAAGGCATATTTTACTCTTTTTCAGGCTACTCTAAAAACAAATCCTGATGTTATGCCAGCTTCATTCCAAGACTGGGGGAGACATCACATATCCATTGGGTCACTCAGGTAATTAAGGACCATTCTGATGTAGGATTTAAAATTGAAGCCTTGAATGTCTAATTAATGCTGTATTTTAAATCTTTTTCAGGCTTTTAAAGGCATATTTTACTCTTTTTCAGGCTACTCTAAAAAGGAATCCTGATGTTATGCCAGCTTCATTCCAAGACTGCGGGAGACATCACATATCCAGTGTGTCTCTCAGGTAATATCAGAGCATTCTGATGAAGGATTCTAAAATTAAGGGCTTAAAAGTAAAGCTATATTGACATATCTTCAGGCTGTTAAAGGCATATTTAACTCTCCTTCAGGCCACTCTAAAGTGGATTCCTACTGTTAAGCCAGGTTCATTCAAACTCTGGGTTAGACACTACATATCCATTGGGTCACTCAGGTAATTAAGGACCATTCTGATGTAGGATTTTAAAATTGAAGCCTTGAATGTCTAATTAATGCTGTATTTTAAATATTTTTCAGGCTTTTAAAGGCATATTTTACTCTTTTTCAGGCTACTCTAAAAACAAATCCTGATGTTATGCCAGCTTCATTCCAAGACTGGGGGAGACATCACATATCCATTGGGTCACTCAGGTAATTCAGGACCATTCTGATGTAGGATTTTAAAATTAAGGCTTGAAAAATTAATGCTGTATTTTAAATATTTTCAGGCTTTTAAAGGCATATTTTACTCTTTTTCAGGCTACTCTAAAAAGGAATCCTGATGTTATGCCAGCTTCATTCCAAGACTGGGGAGACATCACATATCCATTGGGTCACTCAGGTAATTAAGGACCATTCTGATGTAGGATTTTAAAATTGAAGCCTTGAATGTCTAATTAATGCTGTATTTTAAATCTTTTTCAGGCTTTTAAAGGCATATTTTACTCTTTTTCAGGCTACTCTAAAAAAAGGAATCCTGATGTTATGCCAGCTTCATTCCAAGACTGGGGGAGACATCACATATCCAGTGTGTCTCTCAGGTAACATCAGAGCATTCTGATGAAGGATTCTAAAATTAAGGGCTTAAAAGTAAAGCTATATTGACATATCTTCAGGCTGTTAAAGGCATATTTAACTCTCCTTCAGGCCACTCTAAAGTGGATTCCTACTGTTAAGCCAAGTTCATTCAAACTCTGGGTTAGACACTACATATCCATTGGGTCACTCAGGTAATTAGGGACCATTCTGATGTAGGATTTTAAAATTGAAGCCTTGAATGTCTAATTAATGCTGTATTTTAAATATTTTTCAGGCTTTTAAAGGCATATTTTACTCTTTTTCAGGCTACTCTAAAAAGGAATCCTGATGTTATGCCAGCTTCATTCCAAGACTGGGGGAGACATCACATATCCAGTGTGTGTCTCTCAGGTAACATCAGAGCATTCTGATGAAGGATTCTAAAATTAAGGGCTTAAAAGTAAAGCTATAGTGACATATATTTCAGGCTGTTAAAGGCATATTTAACTCTCCTTCAGGCCACTCTAAAGTGGATTCCTACTGTTAAGCCAAGTTCATTCAAACTCTGGGTTAGACACTACATATCCATTGGGTCACTCAGGTAATTAGGGACCATTCTGATGTAGGATCTTAAAATTGAAGCCTTGAATGTCTAATTAATGCTGTATTTTAAATATTTTTCAGGCTTTTAAAGGCATATTTTACTCTTTTTCAGGCTACTCTAAAAACAAATCCTGATGTTATGCCAGCTTCAATCCAAGACTGGGGGAGACATCACATATCCATTGGGTCACTCAGGTAATTAAGGACCATTCTGATGTAGGATTTTAAAATTGAAGCCTTGAATGTCTAATTAATGCTGTATTTTAAATCTTTTTCAGGCTTTTAAAGGCATATTTTACTCTTTTTCAGGCTACTCTAAAAGGAATCCTGATGTTATGCCAGCTTCATTCCAAGACTGTGGGAAACATCACATATCCATTGTGTCTCTCAGGTAATATCAGAGCATTCTGATGAAGGATTCTAAAATTAAGGGCTTAAAAGTAAAGCTATAGTGACATATCTTCAGGCTGTTAAAGGCATATTTAACTCTCCTTCAGGCCACTCTAAAGTGGATTCCTACTGTTAAGCCAAGTTCATTCAAACTCTGGGTTAGACACTACATATCCATTGGGTCACTCAGGTAATTAAGGACCATTCTGATGTAGGATTTTAAAATTGAAGCCTTGAATGTCTAATTAATGCTGTATTTTAAATATTTTTCAGGCTTTTAAAGGCATATTTTACTCTTTTTCAGGCTACTCTAAAAACAAATCCTGATGTTATGCCAGCTTCATTCCAAGACTGGGGAGACATCACATATCCATTGTGTCACTCATGTAATTAAGGACCATTCTGATGTAGGATTTTAAAATTGAAGCTTGAATGTCTAATTAATGCTGTATTTGACATATTTTCAGGCTTTTAAAGGCATATTTTACTCTTTTTCAGGCTACTCTAAAAACAAATCCTGATGTTATGCCAGGCTTCAATTCCAAGACTGGGGAGACATCACATATCCATTGGGTCACTCAGGTAATTAAGGACCATTCTGATGTAGGATTTTAAAATTGAAGCCTTGAATGTCTAATTAATGCTGTATTTTAAATATTTTTCAGGCTTTTAAAGGCATATTTTACTTTTTTCAGGCTAAAAAAGGAATCCTGATGTTATGCCAGCTTCATTCCAAGACTGGGGAGACATCACATATCCATTGTCTCAGGTAACATCAGACCATTCTGATGAAGGATTCTAAAATTAAGGGCTTAAAAGTAAAGCTATATTGACATATTTTTCAGGCTGTTAAAGGCATATTTAACTCTCCTTCAGGCCACTCTAAAATGGATTCCTACTGTTAAGCCAAGTTCATTCAAAGACTGGGTTAGACACTACATATCCATTGGGTCACTCAGGTAATTAAGGACCATTCTGATGTAGGATTTTAAAATTGAAGCCTTGAATGTCTAATTAATGCTGTATTTTAAATATTTTTCAGGCTTTTAAAGGCATATTTTACTCTTTTTCAGGCTACTCTAAAAAGGAATCCTGATATTATGCCAGCTTCATTCCAAGACTGGGGGAGACATCACATATCCAGTGTGTCTCTCAGGTAATATCAGAGCATTCTGATGAAGGATTCTAAAATTAAGGGCTTAAAAGTAAAGCTATATTGACATATATTCAGGCTGTTAAAGGCATATTTAACTCTCCTTCAGGCCACTCTAAAGTGGATTCCTACTGTTAAGCCAGGTTCATTCAAACTCTGGGTTAGACACTACATATCCATTGGGTCACTCAGGTAATTAGGGACCATTCTGATGTAGGATTTTAAAATTGAAGCCTTGAATGTCTAATTAATGCTGTATTTTAAATATTTTTCAGGCTTTTAAAGGCATATTTTACTCTTTTTCAGGCTACTCTAAAAACAAATCCTGATGTTATGCCAGCTTCATTCCAAGACTGGGGGAGACATCACATATCCATTGGGTCACTCAGGTAATTAAGGACCATTCTGATGTAGGATTTTAAAATTGAAGCCTTGAATGTCTAATTAATGCTGTATTTTAAATCTTTTTCAGGCTTTTAAAGGCATATTTTACTCTTTTTCAGGCTACTCTAAAAAGGAATCCTGATGTTATGCCAGCTTCATTCCAGGACTGGGGGAGACATCACATATCCAGTGTGTCTCTCAGGTAATATCAGAGCATTCTGATGAAGGATTCTAAAATTAAGGGCTTAAAAGTAAAGCTATAGTGACATATCTTCAGGCTGTTAAAGGCATATTTAACTCTCCTTCAGGCCACTCTAAAGTGGATTCCTACTGTTAAGCCAGTTCATTCAAACTCTGGGTTAGACACTACATATCCATTGGGTCACTCAGGAAAATTAGGGACCATTCTGATTAGGATTCTTAAAATTGAAGCATTGAATGTCTAATTAATGCTGTATTTTAAATATTTTTCAGGCTTTTAAAGGCATATTTTACTCTTTTTCAGGCTACTCTAAAAAACAAATCCTGATGTTATGCCAGCTTCAATCCAAGACTGGGGAGACATCACATATCCATTGGGTCACTCAGGTAATTAAGGACCATTCTGATGTAGGATTTTAAAATTGAAGCCTTGAATGTCTAATTAATGCTGTATTTTAAATCTTTTTCAGGCTTTTAAAGGCATATTTTACTCTTTTTCAGGCTACTCTAAAAAGGAATCCTGATGTTATGCCAGCTTCATTCCAAGACTGGGGGAGACATCACATATCCAGTGTGTCTCTCAGGTAATATCAGAGCATTCTGATGAAGGATTCTAAAATTAAGGGCTTAAAAGTAAAGCTATAGTGACATATCTTCAGGCTGTTAAAGGCATATTTAACTCTCCTTCAGGCCACTCTAAAGTGGATTCCTACTGTTAAGCCAAGTTCATTCAAACTCTGGGTTAGACACTACATATCCATTGGGTCACTCAGGTAATTAGGGACCATTCTGATGTAGGATTTTAAAATTGAAGCCTTGAATGTCTAATTAATGCTGTATTTTAAATATTTTTCAGGCTTTTAAAGGCATATTTTACTCTTTTCAGGCTACTCTAAAAACAAATCCTGATGTTATGCCAGCTTCAATCCAAGACTGGGGGAGACATCACATATCCATTGGGTCACTCAGGTAATTAAGGACCATTCTGATGTAGGATTTTAAAATTGAAGCCTTGAATGTCTAATTAATGCTGTATTTTAAATCTTTTTCAGGCTTTTAAAGGCATATTTTACTCTTTTCAGGCTACTCTAAAAAGGAATCCTGATGTTATGCCAGCTTCATTCCAAGACTGGGGAGACATCACATATCCAGTGTGTCTCTCAGGTAATATCAGAGCATTCTGATGAAGGATTCTAAAATTAAGGGCTTAAAAGTAAAGCTATAGTGACATATCTTCAGGCTGTTAAAGGCATATTTAACTCTCCTTCAGGCCACTCTAAAGTGGATTCCTACTGTTAAGCCAAGTTCATTCAAACTCTGGGGACACTACATATCCATTGGGTCACTCAGGTAATTATTAAGGACCATTCTGATGTAGGATTTTAAAATTGAAGCCTTGAATGTCTAATTAATGCTGTATTTTAAATATTTTTCAGGCTTTTAAAGGCATATTTTACTCTTTTTCAGGCTACTCTAAAAACAATCCTGATGTTATGCCAGCTTCAATCCAAGACTGGGGGAGACATCACATATCCATTGGGTCACTCAGGTAATTAAGGACCATTCTGATGTAGGATTTTAAAATTGAAGCCTTGAATGTCTAATTAATGCTGTATTTTAAATTTTTCAGGCTTTTTAAAGGCATATTTTACTCTTTTTCAGGCTACTCTAAAAAGGAATCCTGATGTTATGCCAGCTTCATTCCAAGACTGGGGAGACATCACATATCCAGTGTGTCTCTCAGGTAATATCAGAGCATTCTGATGAAGGATTCTAAAATTAAGGGCTTAAAAGTAAAGCTATAGTGACATATCTTCAGGCTGTTAAAGGCATATTTAACTCTCCTTCAGGCCACTCTAAAGTGGATTCCTACTGTTAAGCCAGGTTCATTCAAACTCTGGGTTAGACACTACATATCCATTGGGTCACTCAGGTAATTAAGGACCATTCTGATGTAGGATTTTAAAATTGAAGCCTTGAATGTCTAATTAATGCTGTATTTTAAATATTTTTCAGGCTTTTAAAGGCATATTTTACTCTTTTTCAGGCTACTCTAAAAAACAAATCCTGATGTTATGCCAGCTTCATCCAAGACTGGGGAGACATCACATATCCATTGGGTCACTCAGGTAATTAAGGACCATTCTGATGTAGGATTTTAAAATTGAAGCCTTGAATGTCTAATTAATGCTGTATTTTAAATATTTTTCAGGCTTTTAAAGGCATATTTTACTCTTTTTCAGGCTACTCTAAAAAGGAATCCTGATGTTATGCCAGCTTCATTCCAAGACTGAGGGAGACATCACATATCCAGTGTGTCTCTCAGGTAATATCAGAGCATTCTGATGAAGGATTCTAAAATTAAGGGCTTAAAAGTAAAGCTATATTGACATATCTTCAGGCTGTTAAAGGCATATTTAACTCTCCTTCAGGCCACTCTAAAATGGATTCCTACTGTTAAGCCAGGTTCATTCAAACTCTGGGTTAGACACTACATATCCATTGGGTCACTCAGGTAATTAAGGACCATTCTGATGTAGGATTTTAAAATTGAAGCCTTGAATGTCTAATTAATGCTGTATTTTAAATCTTTTTCAGGCTTTTAAAGGCATATTTTACTCTTTTCAGGCTACTCTAAAAAGGAATCCTGATGTTATGCCAGCTTCATTCCAAGACTGGGGGAGACATCACATATCAGTGTGTCTCTCAGGTAATATCAGAGCATTCTGATGAAGGATTCTAAAATTAAGGGCTTAAAAGTAAAGCTATATTGACATATATTCAGGCTGTTAAAGGCATATTTAACTCTCCTTCAGGCCACTCTAAAGTGGATTCCTACTGTTAAGCAGGGTTCATTCAAACTCTGGGTTAGACACTACATATCCATTGGGTCACTCAGGTAATTAAGGACTATTCTGATGTAGGATTTTAAAATTGAAGCATGAATGTCTAATTAATGCTGTATTTTAAATATTTTCAGGCTTTTAAAGGCATATTTTACTCTTTTTCAGGCTACTCTAAAAACAAATCCTGATGTTATGCCAGCTTCATTCCAAGACTGGGGGAGACATCACATATCCATTGGGTCTCTCAGGTAATTAAGGACCATTCTGATGTAGGATTTTAAAATTGAAGCCTTGAATGTCTAATTAATGCTGTATTTTAAATCTTTTTCAGGCTTTTAAAGGCATATTTTACTCTTTTTCAGGCTACTCTAAAAAGGAATCCTGATGTTATGCCAGCTTCATTCCAGGACTGGGGGAGACATCACATATCCAGTGTGTCTCTCAGGTAATATCAGAGCATTCTGATGAAGGATTCTAAAATTAAGGGCTTGAATGTAAAGCTATTTTGACATATTTTCAGGCTGTTAAAGGCATATTTAACTCTCCTTCAGGCCACTCTAAAGTGGATTCCTACTGTTAAGCCAGGTTCATTCAAACTCTGGGTTAGACACTACATATCCATTGGGTCACTCAGGTAATTAAGGACCATTCTGATGTAGGATTTTAAAATTGAAGCCTTGAATGTCTAATTAATGCTGTATTTTAAATCTTTTTCAGGCTTTTAAAGGCATATTTTACTCTTTTTCAGGCTACTCTAAAAAAGGAATCCTGATGTTATGCCAGCTTCATTCCAAGACTGGGGGAGACATCACATATCCAGTGTGTCTCTCAGGTAATATCAGAGCATTCTGATGAAGGATTCTAAAATTAAGGGCTTAAAAGTAAAGCTATAGTGACATATATTCAGGCTGTTAAAGGCATATTTAACTCTCCTTCAGGCCACTCTAAAAAAGTGGATTCCTACTGTTAAGCCAAGTTCATTCAAACTCTGGGTTAGACACTACATATCCATTGGGTCACTCAGGTAATTAAGGACCATTCTGATGTAGGATTTTAAAATTGAAGCCTTGAATGTCTAATTAATGCTGTATTTTAAATATTTTTCAGGCTTTTAAAGGCATATTTTACTCTTTTTCAGGCTACTCTAAAAAGGAATCCTGATGTTATGCCAGCTTCATTCCAAGACTGGGGGAGACATCACATATCCAGTGTGTCTCTCAGGTAACATCAGAGCATTCTGATGAAGGATTCTAAAATTAAGGGCTTAAAAAGTAAAGCTATAGTGACATATCTTCAGGCTGTTAAAGGCATATTTAACTCTCCTTCAGGCCACTCTAAAGTGGATTCCTACTGTTAAGCCAAGTTCATTCAAACTCTGGGTTAGACACTACATATCCATTGGGTCACTCAGGAAAATTAGGGACCATTCTGATGTAGGATCTTAAAATTGAAGCATTGAATGTCTAATTAATGCTGTATTTTAAATATTTTTCAGGCTTTTAAAGGCATATTTTACTCTTTTTCAGGCTACTCTAAAAACAAATCCTGATGTTATGCCAGCTTCAATCCAAGACTGGGGGAGACATCACATATCCATTGGGTCACTCATGTAATTAAGGCCACCATTCTGATGTAGGATTTTAAAATTGAAGCCTTGAATGTCTAATTAATGCTGTATTTTAAATCTTTTTCAGGCTTTTAAAGGCATATTTTACTCTTTTTCAGGCTACTCTAAAAAGGAATCCTGATGTTATGCCAGCTTCATTCCAAGACTGGGGGAGACATCACATATCCAGTGTGTCTCTCAGGTAATATCAGAGCATTCTGATGAAGGATTCTAAAATTAAGGGCTTAAAAGTAAAGCTATATTTGACATATATTCAGGCTGTTAAAGGCATATTTAACTCTCCTTCAGGCCACTCTAAAAGTGGATTCCTACTGTTAAGCCAAGTTCATTCAAACTCTGGGTTAGACACTACATATCCATTGGGTCACTCAGGTAATTAAGGACCATTCTGATGTAGGATTTTAAAATTGAAGCCTTGAATGTCTAATTAATGCTGTATTTTAAATATTTTTCAGGCTTTTAAAGGCATATTTTACTCTTTTTCAGGCTACTCTAAAAAGGAATCCTGATGTTATGCCAGCTTATTCCAAGACTGGGGAGACATCACATATCCAGTGTGTCTCTCAGGTAATATCAGAGCATTCTGATGAAGGATTCTAAAATTAAGGGCTTAAAAGTAAAGCTATAGTGACATATCTTCAGGCTGTTAAAGGCATATTTAACTCTCCTTCAGGCCACTCTAAAGTGGATTCCTACTGTTAAGCCAAGTTCATTCAAACTCTGGGTTAGACACTACATATCCATTGGGTCACTCAGGTAATTAAGGACCATTCTGATGTAGGATTTAAAATTGAAGCCTTGAATGTCTAATTAATGCTGTATTTTAAATCTTTTTTTCAGGCTTTTAAAGGCATATTTTACTCTTTTTCAGGCTACTCTAAAAACAAATCCTGATGTTATGCCAGCTTCAATCCAAGACTGGGGAGACATCACATATCCATTGGGTCACTCAGGTAATTAAGGACCATTCTGATGTAGGATTTTAAAATTGAAGCCTTGAATGTCTAATTAATGCTGTATTTTAAATCTTTTTCAGGCTTTTAAAGGCATATTTTACTCTTTTTCAGGCTACTCTAAAAAAGGAATCCTGATGTTATGCCAGCTTCATTCCAAGACTGGGGGAGACATCACATATCCAGTGTGTCTCTCAGGTAATATCAGAGCATTCTGATGAAGGATTCTAAAATTAAGGGCTTAAAAGTAAAGCTATAGTGACATATCTTCAGGCTGTTAAAGGCATATTTAACTCTCCTTCAGGCCACTCTAAAGTGGATTCCTACTGTTAAGCCAAGTTCATTCAAACTCTGGGTTAGACACTACATATCCATTGGGTCACTCAGGTAATTAAGGACCATTCTGATGTAGGATTTTAAAATTGAAGCCTTGAATGTCTAATTAATGCTGTATTTTAAATATTTTTCAGGCTTTTAAAGGCATATTTTACTCTTTTTCAGGCTACTCTAAAAAACAAATCCTGATGTTATGCCAGCTTCAATCCAAGACTGGGGGAGACATCACATATCCATTGGGTCACTCAGGTAATTAAGGACCATTCTGATGTAGGATTTTAAAATTGAAGCCTTGAATGTCTAATTAATGCTGTATTTTAAATATTTTTCAGGCTTTTAAAGGCATATTTTACTCTTTTTCAGGCTACTCTAAAAACAAATCCTGATGTTATGCCAGCTTCAATCCAAGACTGGGGAGACATCACATATCCATTGGGTCACTCAGGTAATTAAGGACCATTCTGATGTAGGATTTTTAAAATTGAAGCCTTGAATGTCTAATTAATGGTGTATTTTAATTATTTTTCAGGCTTTTAAAGGCATATTTTACTCTTTTTCAGGCTACTCTAAAAAAGGAATCCTGATATGATGCCAGCTTCATTCCAGGACTGGGGAGACATCACATATCCAGTGTGTCTCTCAGGTAACATCAGAGCATTCTGATGAAGGATTCTAAAATTAAGGGCTTAAAAGTAAAGCTATTTGACATATCTTCAGGCTGTTAAAGGCATATTTAACTCTCCTTCAGGCCACTCTAAAGTGGATTCCTACTGTTAAGCCAGGTTCATTCAAACTCTGGGTTAGACACTACATATCCATTGGGTCACTCAGAAAATTAAGGACCATTCTGATGTAGGATTTTAAAATTGAAGCCTTGAATGTCTAATTAATGCTGTATTTTAAATATTTTTCAGGCTTTTAAAGGCATATTTTACTCTTTTTCAGGCTACTCTAAAAAGGAATCCTGATGTTATGCCAGCTTCATTCCAAGACTGGGGGAGACATCACATATCCAGTGTGTCTCTCAGGTAACATCAGAGCATTCTGATGAAGGATTCTAAAATTAAGGGCTTAAAAGTAAAGCTATAGTGACATATCTTCAGGCTGTTAAAGGCATATTTAACTCTCCTTCAGGCCACTCTAAAGTGGATTCCTACTGTTAAGCCAGTTCATTCAAACTCTGGGTTAGACACTACATATCCATTGGGTCACTCAGAAAATTAGGGACCATTCTGATGTAGGATCTTAAAATTGAAGCATTGAATGTCTAATTAATGCTGTATTTTAAATATTTTTCAGGCTTTTAAAGGCATATTTTACTCTTTTTCAGGCTACTCTAAAAACAAATCCTGATGTTATGCCAGCTTCAATCCAAGACTGGGGGAGACATCACATATCCATTGGGTCACTCAGGTAATTAAGGACCATTCTGATGTAGGATTTTAAAATTGAAGCCTTGAATGTCTAATTAATGCTGTATTTTAAATCTTTTTCAGGCTTTTAAAGGCATATTTTACTCTTTTTCAGGCTACTCTAAAAGGAATCCTGATGTTATGCCAGCTTCATTCCAAGACTGGGGAGACATCACATATCCAGTGTGTCTCTCAGGTAATATCAGAGCATTCTGATGAAGGATTCTAAAATTAAGGGCTTAAAAGTAAAGCTATAGTGACATATCTTCAGGCTGTTAAAGGCATATTTAACTCTCCTTCAGGCCACTCTAAAGTGGATTCCTACTGTTAAGCCAAGTTCATTCAAACTCTGGGTTAGACACTACATATCCATTGGGTCACTCAGGTAATTAAGGACCATTCTGATGTAGGATCTTAAAATTGAAGCCTTGAATGTCTAATTAATGCTGTATTTTAAATATTTTTCAGGCTTTTAAAGGCATATTTTACTCTTTTCAGGCTACTCTAAAAACAAATCCTGATGTTATGCCAGCTTCAATCCAAGACTGGGGGAGACATCACATATCCATTGGGTCACTCATGTAATTAAGGACCATTCTGATGTAGGATTTTAAAATTGAAGCCTTGAATGTCTAATTAATGCTGTATTTTAAATATTTTTCAGGCTTTTAAAGGCATATTTTACTCTTTTTCAGGCTACTCTAAAAACAAATCCTGATGTTATGCCAGCTTCAATCCAAGACTGGGGAGACATCACATATCCATTGGGTCACTCAGGTAATTAAGGACCATTCTGATGTAGGATTTTAAAATTGAAGCCTTGAATGTCTAATTAATGCTGTATTTTAAATCTTTTTCAGGCTTTTTAAAGGCATATTTTACTCTTTTTCAGGCTACTCTAAAAAGGAATCCTGATGTTATGCCAGCTTCATTCCAAGACTGGGGAGACATCACATATCCAGTGTGTCACTCAGGTAATATCAGACCATTCTGATGAAGGATTCTAAAATTAAGGGCTTGAAAAGTAAAGCTATATTTTGAATATTTTCAGGCTGTTAAAGGCATATTTACTCTCCTTCAGGCCACTCTAAAACAGATTCCTACTGTTAAGCCAGGTTCATTCAAACTCTGGGTTAGACACTACATATCCATTGGGTCACTCAGGTAATTAAGGACCATTCTGATGTAGGATTTTAAAATTGAAGCCTTGAATGTCTAATTAATGCTGTATTTTAAATCTTTTTCAGGCTTTTTAAAGGCATATTTTACTCTTTTTCAGGCTACTCTAAAAAGGAATCCTGATGTTATGCCAGCTTCATTCCAAGACTGGGGGAGACATCACATATCCAGTGTGTCTCTCAGGTAATATCAGAGCATTCTGATGAAGGATTCTAAAATTAAGGGCTTAAAAGTAAAGCTATATTGACATATATTCAGGCTGTTAAAGGCATATTTAACTCTCCTTCAGGCCACTCTAAAGTGGATTCCTACTGTTAAGCCAAGTTCATTCAAACTCTGGGTTAGACACTACATATCCATTGGGTCACTCAGGTAATTAAGGACCATTCTGATGTAGGATTTTAAAATTGAAGCCTTGAATGTCTAATTAATGCTGTATTTTAAATCTTTTTCAGGCTTTTAAAGGCATATTTTACTCTTTTTCAGGCTACTCTAAAAACAAATCCTGATGTTATGCCAGCTTCATTCCAAGACTGGGGGAGACATCACATATCCATTGGGTCACTCAGGTAATTAAGGACCATTCTGATGTAGGATTTTAAAATTGAAGCCTTGAATGTCTAATTAATGCTGTATTTTAAATCTTTTTCAGGCTTTTAAAGGCTATTTTACTCTTTTTCAGGCTACTCTAAAAAGGAATCCTGATATGATGCCAGCTTCATTCCAGGACTGGGGGAGACATCACATATCCAGTGTGTCTCTCAGGTAACATCAGAGCATTCTGATGAAGGATTCTAAAATTAAGGGCTTAAAAGTAAAGCTATAGTGACATATCTTCAGGCTGTTAAAGGCATATTTAACTCTCCTTCAGGCCACTCTAAAGTGGATTCCTACTGTTAAGCCAGGTTCATTCAAACTCTGGGTTAGACACTACATATCCATTGGGTCACTCAGGTAATTAAGGACCATTCTGATGTAGGATTTTAAAATTGAAGCCTTGAATGTCTAATTAATGCTGTATTTTAAATCTTTTTCAGGCTTTTAAAGGCATATTTTACTCTTTTTCAGGCTACTCTAAAAGGAATCCTGATGTTATGCCAGCTTCATTCCAAGACTGGGGAGACATCACATATCCAGTGTGTCTCTCAGGTAATATCAGAGCATTCTGATGAAGGATTCTAAAATTAAGGGCTTAAAAGTAAGCTATATTGACATATATTCAGGCTGTTAAAGGCATATTTAACTCTCCTTCAGGCCACTCTAAAGTGGATTCCTACTGTTAAGCCAAGTTCATTCAAACTCTGGGTTAGACACTACATATCCATTGGGTCACTCAGGTAATTAAGGACCATTCTGATGTAGGATTTAAAATTGAAGCCTTGAATGTCTAATTAATGCTGTATTTTAAATCTTTTTCAGGCTTTTAAAGGCATATTTTACTCTTTTTCAGGCTACTCTAAAAAAAAGGAATCCTGATGTTATGCCAGCTTCATTCCAAGACTGGGGGAGACATCACATATCCAGTGTGTCTCTCAGGTAATATCAGAGCATTCTGATGAAGGATTCTAAAATTAAGGGCTTAAAAGTAAAGCTATAGTGACATATCTTCAGGCTGTTAAAGGCATATTTAACTCTCCTTCAGGCCACTCTAAAGTGGATTCCTACTGTTAAGCCAGGTTCATTCAAACTCTGGGTTAGACACTACATATCCATTGGGTCACTCAGGTAATTAAGGACCATTCTGATGTAGGATTTTAAAATTGAAGCATTGAATGTCTAATTAATGCTGTATTTTAAATATTTTTCAGGCTTTTAAAGGCATATTTTACTCTTTTTCAGGCTACTCTAAAAAGGAATCCTGATGTTATGCCAGCTTCATTCCAAGACTGGGGGAGACATCACATATCCAGTGTGTCTCTCAGGTAATATCCATTCTGATGAAGGATTCTAAAATTAAGGGCTTAAAAAGTAAGCTATAGTGACATATCTTCAGGCTGTTAAAGGCATATTTAACTCTCCTTCAGGCCACTCTAAAGTGGATTCCTACTGTTAAAAGTTCATTCAAACTCTGGGTTGACATCTACATATCCATTGGGTCACTCAGGTAATTAAGGACCATTCTGATGTAGGATTTTAAAATTGAAGCCTTGAATGTTAATTAATGCTGTATTTTAAATATTTTTCAGGCTTTTAAAGGCATATTTTACTCTTTTTCAGGCTACTCTAAAAACAAATCCTGATGTTATGCCAGCTTCATTCCAAGACTGGGGGAGACATCACATATCCATTGGGTCACTCAGGTAATTAAGGACCATTCTGATGTAGGATTTTAAAATTGAAGCCTTGAATGTCTAATTAATGCTGTATTTTAAATATTTTTCAGGCTTTTAAAGGCATATTTTACTCTTTTTTCAGGCTACTCTAAAAAGGAATCCTGATGTTATGCCAGCTTCATTCCAAGACTGGGGGAGACATCACATATCCAGTGTGTCTCTCAGGTAATATCAGAGCATTCTGATGAAGGATTCTAAAATTAAGGGCTTAAAAGTAAAGCTATATTGACATATCTTCAGGCTGTTAAAGGCATATTTAACTCTCCTTCAGGCCACTCTAAAGTGGATTCCTACTGTTAAGCCAAGTTCATTCAAACTCTGGGTTAGACACTACATATCCATTGGGTCACTCAGGTAATTAAGGACCATTCTGATGTAGGATTTTAAAATTGAAGCCTTGAATGTCTAATTAATGCTGTATTTTAAATATTTTTCAGGCTTTTAAAGGCATATTTTACTCTTTTTCAGGCTACTCTAAAAACAAATCCTGATGTTATGCCAGCTTCATTCCAAGACTGGGGGAGACATCACATATCCATTGGGTCTCTCAGGTAATTATCAGACCATTCTGATGAAGGATTTAAAATTGAAGGGCTTGAAAAGTAATGCTATATTTTGACATATTTTCAGGCTTTAAAGGCATATTTAACTCTTTTCAGGCTACTCTAAAACAATTCCTGATGTTAAGCCAGCTTCATTCAAGACTGGGGGAGACATCACATATCCATTGGGTCACTCAGGTAATTAAGGACCATTCTGATGTAGGATTTTAAAATTGAAGCCTTGAATGTCTAATTAATGCTGTATTTTAAATCTTTTTCAGGCTTTTAAAGGCATATTTTACTCTTTTTCAGGCTACTCTAAAAAGGAATCCTGATATTATGCCAGCTTCATTCCAAGACTGGGGGAGACATCACATATCCAGTGTGTCTCTCAGGTAACATCAGAGCATTCTGATGAAGGATTCTAAAATTAAGGGCTTAAAAGTAAAGCTATATTGACATATCTTCAGGCTGTTAAAGGCATATTTAACTCTCCTTCAGGC
The DNA here is from genome assembly GCA_026937815.1 of Etheostoma perlongum. Classification (NCBI taxonomy): domain Eukaryota; kingdom Metazoa; phylum Chordata; class Actinopteri; order Perciformes; family Percidae; genus Etheostoma; species Etheostoma perlongum. The sequence goes on from JAEKDQ010001044.1 coordinate 53,892, forward strand.
CACTCTAAATGGATTCCTACTGTTAAGCCAGGTTCATTCAAACTCTGGGTTAGACACTACATATCCATTGGGTCACTCAGGTAATTAGGGACCATTCTGATGTAGGATTTTAAAATTGAAGCCTTGAATGTCTAATTAATGCTGTATTTTAAATATTTTTCAGGCTTTTAAAGGCATATTTTACTCTTTTTCAGGCTACTCTAAAAACAAATCCTGATGTTATGCCAGCTTCAATCCAAGACTGGGGGAGACATCACATATCCATTGGGTCACTCAGGTAATTAAGGACCATTCTGATGTAGGATTTTAAAATTGAAGCCTTGAATGTCTAATTAATGCTGTATTTTAAATCTTTTCAGGCTTTTAAAGGCATATTTTACTCTTTTCAGGCTACTCTAAAAAGGAATCCTGATGTTATGCCAGCTTCATTCCAAGACTGGGGGAGACATCACATATCCAGTGTGTCTCTCAGGTAATATCAGACCATTCTGATGAAGGATTTTAAAATTGAAGGGCTTAAAATTAAAGCTATTTTGACATATATTCAGGCTGTTAAAGGCATATTTAACTCTCCTTCAGGCCACTCTAAAGTGGATTCCTACTGTTAAGCCAAGTTCATTCAAACTCTGGGTTAGACACTACATATCCATTGGGTCACTCAGGTAATTAAGGACCATTCTGATGTAGGATTTTAAAATTGAAGCCTTGAATGTCTAATTAATGCTGTATTTTAAATATTTTTCAGGCTTTTAAAGGCATATTTTACTCTTTTTCAGGCTACTCTAAAAGGAATCCTGATGTTATGCCAGCTTCATTCCAAGACTGGGGGAGACATCACATATCCAGTGTGTCACTCAGGTAATATCAGACCATTCTGATGAAGGATTCTAAAATTAAGGGCTTAAAAGTAAAGCTATATTGACATATTTTCAGGCTGTTAAAGGCATATTTAACTCTCCTTCAGGCCACTCTAAAGTGGATTCCTACTGTTAAGCCAGGTTCATTCAAACTCTGGGTTAGACACTACATATCCATTGGGTCACTCAGGTAATTAGGACCATTCTGATGTAGGATTTTAAAATTGAAGCCTTGAATGTCTAATTAATGCTGTATTTTAAATATTTTTCAGGCTTTTAAAGGCATATTTTACTCTTTTTCAGGCTACTCTAAAACAAATCCTGATGTTATGCCAGCTTCAATCCAAGACTGGGGAGACATCACATATCCATTGGGTCACTCAGGTAATTAAGGACCATTCTGATGTAGGATTTTAAAAGTGAAGCCTTGAATGTCTAATCAATGCTGTATTTTAAATCTTTTTCAGGCTTTTAAAGGCGTATTTTACTCTTTCAGGCTACTCTAAAAAGGAATTCTGATGTTATGCCAGCTTCATTCCAAGTCTGGGGGAGACATCACATATCCAGGGTGTTTCTCAGGTAATATCAAAACATTCTGATGAAGGATTTAAAATTAAGGGCTTAAAAGTAAAGCTATATTGACATATCTTCAGGCTGTTAAAGGCATATTTAACTCTCCTTCAGGCCACTCTAAAAGTGGATTCCTACTGTTAAGCCAAGTTCATTCAAACTCTGGGTTAGACACTACATATCCATTGGGTCACTCAGGTAATTAAGGACCATTCTGATGTAGGATTTTAAAATTGAAGCCTTGAATGTCTAATTAATGCTGTATTTTAAATATTTTTCAGGCTTTTAAAGGCATATTTTACTCTTTTTCAGGCTACTCTAAAAAGGAATCCTGATGTTATGCCAGCTTCATTCCAAGACTGGGGGAGACATCACATATCCAGTGTGTCTCTCAGGTAATATCAGAGCATTCTGATGAAGGATTTAAAATTAAGGGCTTAAAAGTAAAGCTATATTTGACATATTTCAGGCTGTTAAAGGCATATTTAACTCTCCTTCAGGCCACTCTAAAAGGATTCCTACTGTTGCCAGTTCATTCAAACTGGGGGTTAGACACACATATCCATTGGGTCACTCAGGAAAATTAAGGACCATTCTGATGTAGGATTTAAAATTGAAGCCTTGAATGTTAAATGTAATGCTGTATTTTAAATATTTTCAGGCTTTTAAAGGCATATTTTACTCTTTTCAGGCTACTCTAAAAACAAATCCTGATGTTATGCCAGCTTCAATCCAAGACTGGGGAGACATCACATATCCATTGGGTCACTCAGGTAATTAAGGACCATTCTGATGTAGGATTTTAAAATTGAAGCCTTGAATGTCTAATTAATGCTGTATTTTAAATATTTTTCAGGCTTTTTTAAAGGCATATTTTACTCTTTTTCAGGCTACTCTAAAAAGGAATCCTGATGTTATGCCAGCTTCATTCCAAGACTGGGGAGACATCACATATCCAGTGTGTCTCTCAGGTAATATCAGAGCATTCTGATGAAGGATTCTAAAATTAAGGGCTTAAAAGTAAAGCTATATTGACATATATTCAGGCTGTTAAAGGCATATTTAACTCTCCTTCAGGCCACTCTAAAGTGGATTCCTACTGTTAAGCCAGGTTCATTCAAACTCTGGGTTAGACACTACATATCCATTGGGTCACTCAGGTAATTAAGGACCATTCTGATGTAGGATCTTAAAATTGAAGCCTTGAATGTCTAATTAATGCTGTATTTTAAATATTTTTCAGGCTTTTAAAGGCATATTTTACTCTTTTTCAGGCTACTCTAAAACTAAATCCTGATGTTATGCCAGCTTCAATCCAAGACTGGGGGAGACATCACATATCCATTGGGTCACTCATGTAATTAAGGACCATTCTGATGTAGGATTTTAAAATTGAAGCCTTGAATGTCTAATTAATGCTGTATTTTAAATCTTTTTCAGGCTTTTAAAGGCATATTTTACTTTTTTTCAGGCTACTCTAAAAGGAATCCTGATGATTATGCCAGCTTCATTCCAGGACTGGGAGACATCACATATCCAGTGTGTCTCTCAGGTAATATCAGAGCATTCTGATGAAGGATTCTAAAATTAAGGGCTTAAAAGTAAAGCTATATTGACATATATTCAGGCTGTTAAAGGCATATTTAACTCTCCTTCAGGCCACTCTAAAATGGATTCCTACTGTTAAGCCAGGTTCATTCAAACTCTGGGTTAGACACTACATATCCATTGGGTCACTCAGGTAATTAAGGACCATTCTGATGTAGGATTTTAAAATTGAAGCCTTGAATGTCTAATTAATGCTGTATTTTAAATCTTTTCAGGCTTTTAAAGGCATATTTTACTCTTTTTCAGGCTACTCTAAAAGGAATCCTGATGTTATGCCAGCTTCATTCCAAGACTGGGGAGACATCACATATCCAGTGTGTCTCTCAGGTAATATCAGAGCATTCTGATGAAGGATTCTAAAATTAAGGGCTTAAAAGTAAAGCTATTTTGACATATATTCAGGCTGTTAAAGGCATATTTAACTCTCCTTCAGGCCACTCTAAAGTGGATTCCTACTGTTAAGCCAAGTTCATTCAAACTCTGGGTTAGACACTACATATCCATTGGGTCACTCAGGTAATTAAGGACCATTCTGATGTAGGATTTTAAAATTGAAGCCTTGAATGTCTAATTAATGCTGTATTTTAAATATTTTTCAGGCTTTTAAAGGCATATTTTACTCTTTTTCAGGCTACTCTAAAAACAAATCCTGATGTTATGCCAGCTTCAATCCAAGACTGGGGGAGACATCACATATCCATTGGGTCACTCAGGTAATTAAGGACCATTCTGATGTAGGATTTTAAAATTGAAGCCTTGAATGTCTAATTAATGCTGTATTTTAAATCTTTTTCAGGCTTTTAAAGGCATATTTTACTCTTTTTCAGGCTACTCTAAAAAGGAATCCTGATGTTATGCCAGCTTCATTCCAAGACTGGGGAGACATCACATATCCAGTGTGTCACTCAGGTAATATCAGAGCATTCTGATGAAGGATTCTAAAATTAAGGGCTTAAAAGTAAAGCTATATTTGACATATTTTCAGGCTTTTAAAGGCATATTTAACTCTCCTTCAGGCCACTCTAAAGTGGATTCCTACTGTTAAGCCAAGTTCATTCAAACTCTGGGTTAGACACTACATATCCATTTGGTCACTCAGGTAATTAAGGACCATTCTGATGTAGGATTTTAAAATTGAAGCCTTGAATGTCTAATTAATGCTGTATTTTAAATATTTTTCAGGCTTTTAAAGGCATATTTTACTCTTTTCAGGCTACTCTAAAAACAAATCCTGATGTTATGCCAGCTTCATCCAAGACTGGGAGACATCACATATCCATTGGGTCACTCAGGTAATTAAGGACCATTCTGATGTAGGATTTTAAAATTGAAGCCTTGAATGTCTAATTAATGCTGTATTTTAAATCTTTTTCAGGCTTTTAAAGGCATATTTTACTCTTTTTCAGGCTACTCTAAAAGGAATCCTGATATGATGCCAGCTTCATTCCAGGACTGGGGGAGACATCACATATCCAGTGTGTCTCTCAGGTAATATCAGAGCATTCTGATGAAGGATTCTAAAATTAAGGGCTTAAAAGTAAAGCTATAGTGACATATATTCAGGCTGTTAAAGGCATATTTAACTCTCCTTCAGGCCACTCTAAAGTGGATTCCTACTGTTAAGCCAAGTTCATTCAAACTCTGGGTTAGACACTACATATCCATTGGGTCACTCAGGTAATTAAGGACCATTCTGATGTAGGATTTAAAATTGAAGCCTTGAATGTCTAATTAATGCTGTATTTTAAATATTTTTCAGGCTTTTAAAGGCATATTTTACTCTTTTTCAGGCTACTCTAAAAACAAATCCTGATGTTATGCCAGCTTCAATCCAAGACTGGGGAGACATCACACATATCCATTGGGTCACTCAGGTAATTAAGGACCATTCTGATGTAGGATTTTAAAATTGAAGCCTTGAATGTCTAATTAATGCTGTATTTTAAATCTTTTTCAGGCTTTTAAAGGCATATTTTACTCTTTTTTCAGGCTACTCTAAAAGGAATCCTGATGTTATGCCAGCTTCATTCCAAGACTGGGGAGACATCACATATCCAGTGTGTCTCTCAGGTAATATCAGAGCATTCTGATGAAGGATTCTAAAATTAAGGGCTTAAAAAGTATTTAAAGGCTTTAAACTCTTTTTCAGGCCACTCTAAAGTGGTGCCAGGTTATTTCATATCCAGGCTGTTAAAGACCATTCTGATATTTAATGTCTTAAAATTCATATTTTAAATATTTTCAGGTTAAAGGCATATTTAACTCTCCTTAAAGTGGATTCCTACTGTTAAGCCAGGTTCATTCAAACTCTGGGTTAGACACTACATATCCATTGGGTCACTCAGGTAATTAAGGACCATTCTGATGTAGGATTTTAAAATTGAAGCCTTGAATGTCTAATTAATGCTGTATTTTAAATATTTTTCAGGCTTTTAAAGGCATATTTTACTCTTTTTCAGGCTACTCTAAAAAGGAATCCTGATGTTATGCCAGCTTCATTCCAAGACTGGGGAGACATCACATATCCAGTGTGTCTCTCAGGTAATATCAGAGCATTCTGATGAAGGATTCTAAAATTAAGGGCTTAAAAGTAAAGCTATATTGACATATTTTCAGGCTGTTAAAGGCATATTTAACTCTCCTTCAGGCCACTCTAAAGTGGATTCCTACTGTTAAGCCAAGTTCATTCAAACTCTGGGTTAGACACTACATATCCATTGGGTCACTCAGGTAATTAAGGACCATTCTGATGTAGGATTTAAAATTGAAGCCTTGAATGTCTAATTAATGCTGTATTTTAAATATTTTTCAGGCTTTTAAAGGCATATTTTACTCTTTTTTCAGGCTACTCTAAAAACAAATCCTGATGTTATGCCAGCTTCATTCCAAGACTGGGGAGACATCACATATCCAGTTGGGTCTCTCAGGTAATATCAGGACCATTCTGATGAAGGATTTTAAAATTGAAGGGCTTGAAAATTAATGCTGTATTTTGAAATATTTTCAGGCTTTTAAAGGCATATTTTAACTCTTTTTCAGGCCACTCTAAAACAATTCCTATGTTAAGCCAGGTTCATTCAAACTGGGTTAGACACACATATCCATTGGGTCACTCAGGTAATTAAGGACCATTCTGATGTAGGATTTTAAAATTGAAGCCTTGAATGTCTAATTAATGCTGTATTTTAAATATTTTCAGGCTTTTAAAGGCATATTTTACTCTTTTTCAGGCTACTCTAAAAAGGAATCCTGATGTTATGCCAGCTTCATTCCAAGGACTGGGGGAGACATCACATATCCAGTGTGTCTCTCAGGTAACATCAGAGCATTCTGATGAAGGATTCTAAAATTAAGGGCTTAAAAGTAAAGCTATTTGACATATCTTCAGGCTTTTAAAGGCATATTTAACTCTCCTTCAGGCCACTCTAAAGTGGATTCCTACTGTTAAGCCAGGTTCATTCAAACTCTGGGTTAGACACTACATATCCATTGGGTCACTCAGGTAATTAAGGACCATTCTGATGTAGGATTTTAAAATTGAAGCCTTGAATGTCTAATTAATGCTGTATTTTAAATATTTTTCAGGCTTTTAAAGGCATATTTTACTCTTTTTCAGGCTACTCTAAAAACAAATCCTGATGTTATGCCAGCTTCATTCCAAGACTGGGGGAGACATCACATATCCATTGGGTCACTCAGGTAATTAAGGACCATTCTGATGTAGGATTTTAAAATTGAAGCCTTGAATGTCTAATTAATGCTGTATTTTAAATCTTTTTCAGGCTTTTAAAGGCATATTTTACTCTTTTTCAGGCTACTCTAAAAGGAATCCTGATGTTATGCCAGCTTCATTCCAGGACTGGGGAGACATCACATATCCAGTGTGTCTCTCAGGTAATATCAGAGCATTCTGATGAAGGATTCTAAAATTAAGGGCTTAAAAGTAAAGCTATAGTGACATATCTTCAGGCTGTTAAAGGCATATTTAACTCTCCTTCAGGCCACTCTAAAGTGGATTCCTACTGTTAAGCCAAGTTCATTCAAACTCTGGGTTAGACACTACATATCCATTTGGTCACTCAGGTTATTAAGGACCATTCTGATGTAGGATTTAAAATTGAAGCCTTGAATGTCTAATTAATGCTGTATTTTAAATATTTTTCAGGCTTTTAAAGGCATATTTTACTCTTTTTCAGGCTACTCTAAAAACAAATCCTGATGTTATGCCAGCTTCAATCCAAGACTGGGGAGACATCACATATCCATTGGGTCACTCAGGTAATTAAGGACCATTCTGATGTAGGATTTTAAAATTGAAGCCTTGAATGTCTAATTAATGCTGTATTTTAAATCTTTTTCAGGCTTTTAAAGGCATATTTTACTCTTTTTCAGGCTACTCTAAAAGGAATCCTGATATTATGCCAGCTTCATTCCAGGACTGGGGAGACATCACATATCCAGTGTGTCTCTCAGGTAACATCAGAGCATTCTGATGAAGGATTCTAAAATTAAGGGCTTAAAAGTAAAGCTATAGTGACATATCTTCAGGCTGTTAAAGGCATATTTAACTCTCCTTCAGGCCACTCTAAAGTGGATTCCTACTGTTAAGCCAGGTTCATTCAAACTCTGGGTTAGACACTACATATCCATTGGGTCACTCAGGTAATTAGGGACCATTCTGATGTAGGATTTAAAATTGAAGCCTTGAATGTCTAATTAATGCTGTATTTTAAATATTTTTCAGGCTTTTAAAGGCATATTTTACTCTTTTTCAGGCTACTCTAAAAACAAATCCTGATGTTATGCCAGCTTCATTCCAAGACTGGGGGAGACATCACATATCCATTGGGTCACTCAGGTAATTAAGGACCATTCTGATGTAGGATTTTAAAATTGAAGCCTTGAATGTCTAATTAATGCTGTATTTTAAATATTTTCAGGCTTTTAAAGGCATATTTTACTCTTTTTCAGGCTACTCTAAAAACAAATCCTGATGTTATGCCAGCTTCATTCCAAGACTGGGGAGACATCACATATCCATTGGGTCACTCAGGTAATTAAGGACCATTCTGATGTAGGATTTTAAAATTGAAGCCTTGAATGTCTAATTAATGCTGTATTTTAAATCTTTTTTCAGGCTTTTAAAGGCATATTTTACTTTTTCAGGCTACTCTAAAAAAGGAATCCTGATGTTATGCCAGCTTCATTCCAAGACTGGGGGAGACATCACATATCCAGTGTGTCTCTCAGGTAATATCAGAGCATTCTGATGAAGGATTCTAAAATTAAGGGCTTAAAAGTAAAGCTATATTGACATATATTCAGGCTGTTAAAGGCATATTTAACTCTCCTTCAGGCCACTCTAAAGTGGATTCCTACTGTTAAGCCAGTTCATTCAAACTCTGGGTTAGACACTACATATCCATTGGGTCACTCAGGTAATTAAGGACCATTCTGATGTAGGATTTTAAAATTGAAGCATGAATGTCTAATTAATGCTGTATTTTAAATATTTTTCAGGCTTTTAAAGGCATATTTTACTCTTTTTCAGGCTACTCTAAAACTAAATCCTGATGTTATGCCAGCTTCAATCCAAGACTGGGGAGACATCACATATCCATTGGGTCACTCATGTAATTAAGGACCATTCTGATGTAGGATTTTAAAATTGAAGCCTTGAATGTCTAATTAATGCTGTATTTTAAATCTTTTTCAGGCTTTTAAAGGCATATTTTACTTTTTCAGGCTACTCTAAAAGGAATCCTGATATTATGCCAGCTTCATTCCAAGGACTGGGGAGACATCACATATCCAGTGTGTCTCTCAGGTAATATCAGAGCATTCTGATGAAGGATTCTAAAATTAAGGGCTTAAAAGTAAAATGCTATAGTGACATATTTTTCAGGCTGTTAAAGGCATATTTAACTCTCCTTCAGGCCACTCTAAAGTGGATTCCTACTGTTAAGCCAGTTCATTCAAACTCTGGGTTAGACACTACATATCCATTGGGTCACTCAGGTAATTAAGGACCATTCTGATGTAGGATTTTAAAATTGAAGCCTTGAATGTCTAATTAATGCTGTATTTTAAATATTTTTCAGGCTTTTAAAGGCATATTTTACTCTTTTTCAGGCTACTCTAAAAAAAGGAATCTGATGTTATGCCAGCTTCATTCCAAGACTGGGGGAGACATCACATATCCAGTGTGTCTCTCAGGTAATATCAGAGCATTCTGATGAAGGATTCTAAAATTAAGGGCTTAAAAGTAAAGCTATAGTGACATATCTTCAGGCTGTTAAAGGCATATTTAACTCTCCTTCAGGCCACTCTAAAAAGTGGATTCCTACTGTTAAGCCAAGTTCATTCAAACTCTGGGTTAGACACTACATATCCATTGGGTCACTCAGGTAATTAGGACCATTCTGATGTAGGATTTTAAAATTGAAGCCTTGAATGTCTAATTAATGCTGTATTTTAAATCTTTTTCAGGCTTTTAAAGGCATATTTTACTCTTTTTTCAGGCTACTCTAAAAAGGAATCCTGATGTTATGCCAGCTTCATTAAAGACTGGGGGAGACATCACATATCCAGTGTGTCTCTCAGGTAATATCAGAGCATTCTGATGAAGGATTCTAAAATTAAGGGCTTAAAAGTAAAGCTATATTGACATATATTCAGGCTGTTAAAGGCATATTTAACTCTCCTTCAGGCCACTCTAAAGTGGATTCCTACTGTTAAGCCAAGTTCATTCAAACTCTGGGTTAGACACTACATATCCATTGGGTCACTCAGGTAATTAAGGACCATTCTGATGTAGGATTTTAAAATTGAAGCCTTGAATGTCTAATTAATGCTGTATTTTAAATATTTTTCAGGCTTTTAAAGGCATATTTTACTCTTTTTCAGGCTACTCTAAAAACAAATCCTGATGTTATGCCAGCTTCAATCCAAGACTGGGGGAGACATCACATATCCATTGGGTCACTCAGGTAATTAAGGACCATTCTGATGTAGGATTTTAAAATTGAAGCCTTGAATGTCTAATTAATGCTGTATTTTAAATCTTTTCAGGCTTTTAAAGGCATATTTTACTCTTTTTCAGGCTACTCTAAAAAGGAATCCTGATGTTATGCCAGCTTCATTCCAGGACTGGGGAGACATCACATATCCAGTGTGTCTCTCAGGTAACATCAGAGCATTCTGATGAAGGATTCTAAAATTAAGGGCTTAAAAGTAAAGCTATATTTGACATATCTTTTTCAGGCTGTTAAAGGCATATTTAACTCTCCTTCAGGCCACTCTAAAAGTGGATTCCTACTGTTAAGCCAGTTCATTCAAACTCTGGGTTAGACACTACATATCCATTGGGTCACTCAGGTAATTAAGGACCATTCTGATGTAGGATTTTAAAATTGAAGCCTTGAATGTCTAATTAATGCTGTATTTTAAATATTTTTCAGGCTTTTAAAGGCATATTTTACTCTTTTTCAGGCTACTCTAAAAACAAATCCTGATGTTATGCCAGCTTCATCCAAGACTGGGGGAGACATCACATATCCATTGGGTCTCAGGTAATTAAGGACCATTCTGATGTAGGATTTTAAAATTGAAGCCTTGAATGTCTAATTAATGCTGTATTTTAAATATTTTCAGGCTTTAAAGGCATATTTTACTCTTTTTCAGGCTACTCTAAAAACAAATCCTGATGTTAGCCAGCTTCATCCAAGACTGGGGGAGACATCACATATCCATTGGGTCACTCAGGTAAATTAAGGACCATTCTGATGTAGGATTTTAAAATTGAAGCCTTGAATGTCTAATTAATGCTGTATTTTAAATCTTTTTCAGGCTTTTAAAGGCATATTTTACTCTTTTTCAGGCTACTCTAAAAAGGAATCCTGATGTTATGCCAGCTTCATTCCAAGACTGGGGGAGACATCACATATCCAGTGTGTCTCTCAGGTAATATCAGAGCATTCTGATGAAGGATTCTAAAATTAAGGGCTTAAAAGTAAAGCTATATTGACATATCTTCAGGCTGTTAAAGGCATATTTAACTCTCCTTCAGGCCACTCTAAAGTGGATTCCTACTGTTAAGCCAGGTTCATTCAAACTCTGGGTTAGACACTACATATCCATTGGGTCACTCAGGTAATTAAGGACCATTCTGATGTAGGATTTTAAAATTGAAGCCTTGAATGTCTAATTAATGCTGTATTTTAAATATTTTTCAGGCTTTTAAAGGCATATTTTACTCTTTTTTCAGGCTACTCTAAAAAAAATCCTGATGTTATGCCAGCTTCATTCCAAGACTGGGGGAGACATCACATATCCATTGGGTCACTCAGGTAATTAAGGACCATTCTGATGTAGGATTTTAAAATTGAAGCCTTGAATGTCTAATTAATGCTGTATTTTAAATCTTTTTCAGGCTTTTAAAGGCATATTTTACTCTTTTTCAGGCTACTCTAAAAAGGAATCCTGATGTTATGCCAGCTTCATTCCAAGACTGTGGGAGACATCACATATCCATTGTGTCTCTCAGGTAATATCAGAGCATTCTGATGAAGGATTCTAAAATTAAGGGCTTAAAAGTATTAAGCATATTTACATATATTCAGGCTGTTAAAGGCATATTTAACTCTCCTTCAGGCCACTCTAAAGTGGATTCCTACTGTTAAGCCAGGTTCATTCAAACTCTGGGTTAGACACTACATATCCATTGGGTCACTCAGGTAATTAAGGACCATTCTGATGTAGGATTTTAAAATTGAAGCCTTGAATGTCTAATTAATGCTGTATTTTAAATCTTTTTCAGGCTTTTAAAGGCATATTTTACTCTTTTTCAGGCTACTCTAAAAAGGAATCCTGATGTTATGCCAGCTTCATTCCAAGACTGGGGAGACATCACATATCCAGTGTGTCTCTCAGGTAATATCAGGCATTCTGATGAAGGATTCTAAAATTAAGGGCTTAAAAGTAAAGCTATATTTGACATATCTTCAGGCTGTTAAAGGCATATTTAACTCTCCTTCAGGCCACTCTAAAGTGGATTCCTACTGTTAAGCCAGGTTCATTCAAACTCTGGGTTAGACACTACATATCCATTGGGTCACTCAGGTAATTAAGGACCATTCTGATGTAGGATTTTAAAATTGAAGCCTTGAATGTCTAATTAATGCTGTATTTTAAATCTTTTTCAGGCTTTTAAAGGCATATTTTACTCTTTTTTCAGGCTACTCTAAAAGGAATCCTGATGTTATGCCAGCTTCATTCCAAGACTGGGGGAGACATCACATATCCAGTGTGTCTCTCAGGTAATATCAGAGCATTCTGATGAAGGATTCTAAAATTAAGGGCTTAAAAGTAAAGCTATATTGACATATATTCAGGCTGTTAAAGGCATATTTAACTCTCCTTCAGGCCACTCTAAAGTGGATTCCTACTGTTAAGCCAAGTTCATTCAAACTCTGGGTTAGACACTACATATCCATTGGGTCACTCAGGTAATTAAGGACCATTCTGATGTAGGATTTTAAAATTGAAGCCTTGAATGTCTAATTAATGCTGTATTTTAAATATTTTTCAGGCTTTTAAAGGCATATTTTACTCTTTTCAGGCTACTCTAAAACAAATCCTGATGTTATGCCAGCTTCAATCCAAGACTGGGGGAGACATCACATATCCATTGGGTCACTCATGTAATTAAGGACCATTCTGATGTAGGATTTTAAAATTGAAGCCTTGAATGTGTAATTAATGCTGTATTTTAAATCTTTTTCAGGCTTTTAAAGGCATATTTTACTCTTTTTCAGGCTACTCTAAAAAGGAATCCTGATATGATGCCAGCTTCATTCCAAGACTGGGGAGACATCACATATCCAGTGTGTCTCTCAGGTAACATCAGAGCATTCTGATGAAGGATTCTAAAATTAAGGGCTTAAAAGTAAAGCTATAGTGACATATCTTCAGGCTGTTAAAGGCATATTTAACTCTCCTTCAGGCCACTCTAAAGTGGATTCCTACTGTTAAGCCAAGTTCATTCAAACTCTGGGTTAGACACTACATATCCATTGGGTCACTCAGGTAATTAGGACCATTCTGATGTAGGATCTTAAAATTGAAGCCTTGAATGTCTAATTAATGCTGTATTTTAAATATTTTTCAGGCTTTTAAAGGCATATTTTACTCTTTTCAGGCTACTCTAAAAACAAATCCTGATGTTATGCCAGCTTCAATCCAAGACTGGGGAGACATCACATATCCATTGGGTCACTCAGGTAATTAAGGACCATTCTGATGTAGGATTTTAAAATTGAAGCCTTGAATGTCTAATTAATGCTGTATTTTAAATATTTTTCAGGCTTTTAAAGGCATATTTTACTCTTTTTCAGGCTACTCTAAAGGAATCCTGATGTTATGCCAGCTTCATTCAAGACTGGGGGAGACATCACATATCCATTGGGTCACTCAGGTAATTAGGACCATTCTGATGTAGGATTTTAAAATTGAAGCCTTGAATGTCTAATTAATGCTGTATTTTAAATCTTTTTCAGGCTTTTAAAGGCATATTTTACTCTTTTTCAGGCTACTCTAAAAGGAATCCTGATGTTATGCCAGCTTCATTCCAAGACTGGGGGAGACATCACATATCCAGTGTGTCTCTCAGGTAATATCAGAGCATTCTGATGAAGATTCTAAAATTAAGGGCTTAAAAGTAAGCCATATTTGACATATATTCAGGCTGTTAAAGGCATATTTAACTCTCCTTCAGGCCACTCTAAAGTGGATTCCTACTGTTAAGCCAAGTTCATTCAAACTCTGGGTTAGACACTACATATCCATTGGGTCACTCAGGTAATTAGGACCATTCTGATGTAGGATCTTAAAATTGAAGCCTTGAATGTCTAATTAATGCTGTATTTTAAATATTTTTCAGGCTTTTAAAGGCATATTTTACTCTTTTTCAGGCTACTCTAAAAACAAATCCTGATGTTATGCCAGCTTCAATCCAAGACTGGGGGAGACATCACATATCCATTGGGTCACTCAGGTAATTAAGGACCATTCTGATGTAGGATTTTAAAATTGAAGCCTTGAATGTCTAATTAATGCTGTATTTTAAATCTTTTCAGGCTTTTAAAGGCATATTTTACTCTTTTTCAGGCTACTCTAAAAAGGAATCCTGATGTTATGCCAGCTTCATTCCAAGACTGGGGAGACATCACATATCCAGTGTGTCTCTCAGGTAACATCAGAGCATTCTGATGAAGGATTCTAAAATTAAGGGCTTAAAAGTAAAGCTATAGTGACATATCTTCAGGCTGTTAAAGGCATATTTAACTCTCCTTCAGGCCACTCTAAAGTGGATTCCTACTGTTAAGCCAAGTTCATTCAAACTCTGGGTTAGACACTACATATCCATTGGGTCACTCAGAAAATTAAGGACCATTCTGATGTAGGATTTTAAAATTGAAGCTTGAATGTCTAATTAATGCTGTATTTTAAATCTTTTTTCAGGCTTTTAAAGGCATATTTTACTCTTTTTCAGGCTACTCTAAAAAGGAATCCTGATGTTATGCCAGCTTCATTCCAAGACTGGGGAGACATCACATATCCAGTGTGTCTCTCAGGTAACATCAGAGCATTCTGATGAAGGATTCTAAAATTAAGGGCTTAAAAGTAAAGCTATATTGACATATCTTCAGGCTGTTAAAGGCATATTTAACTCTCCTTCAGGCCACTCTAAAGTGGATTCCTACTGTTAAGCCAAGTTCATTCAAACTCTGGGTTAGACACTACATATCCATTGGGTCACTCAGGTAATTAAGGACCATTCTGATGTAGGATTTTAAAATTGAAGCCTTGAATGTCTAATTAATGCTGTATTTTAAATATTTTTCAGGCTTTTAAAGGCATATTTTACTCTTTTTCAGGCTACTCTAAAAACAAATCCTGATGTTATGCCAGCTTCATTCCAAGACTGGTTGGAGACATCACATATCCATTGGGTCACTCAGGTAATTAAGGACCATTCTGATGTAGGATTTTAAAATTGAAGCCTTGAATGTCTAATTAATGCTGTATTTTAAATCTTTTTCAGGCTTTTAAAGGCATATTTTACTCTTTTTCAGGCTACTCTAAAAAGGAATCCTGATGTTATGCCAGCTTCATTCCAAGACTGGGGAGACATCACATATCCATTGTGTCACTCAGGTAATATAAGGACCATTCTGATGAAGGATTCTAAAATTAAGGGCTTAAAAGTATTAAGCTATATTGACATATCTTCAGGCTGTTAAAGGCATATTTAACTCTCCTTCAGGCCACTCTAAAAGTGGATTCCTACTGTTAAGCCAGGTTCATTCAAACTCTGGGTTAGACACTACATATCCATTGGGTCACTCAGGTAATTAAGGACCATTCTGATGTAGGATTTTAAAATTGAAGCCTTGAATGTCTAATTAATGCTGTATTTTAAATCTTTTTCAGGCTTTTAAAGGCATATTTTACTCTTTTTCAGGCTACTCTAAAAAGGAATCCTGATGTTATGCCAGCTTCATTCCAAGACTGGGGGAGACATCACATATCCAGTGTGTCTCTCAGGTAATATCAGAGCATTCTGATGAAGGATTCTAAAATTAAGGGCTTAAAAGTAAAGCTATATTGACATATATTCAGGCTGTTAAAGGCATATTTAACTCTCCTTCAGGCCACTCTAAAAGTGGATTCCTACTGTTAAGCCAGGTTCATTCAAACTCTGGGTTAGACACTACATATCCATTGGGTCACTCAGGTAATTAAGGACCATTCTGATGTAGGATTTTAAAATTGAAGCCTTGAATGTCTAATTAATGCTGTATTTTAAATATTTTTCAGGCTTTTAAAGGCATATTTTACTCTTTTTCAGGCTACTCTAAAAACAAATCCTGATGTTATGCCAGCTTCAATCCAAGACTGGGGGAGACATCACATATCCATTGGGTCACTCAGGTAATTAAGGACCATTCTGATGTAGGATTTTAAAATTGAAGCCTTGAATGTCTAATTAATGCTGTATTTTAAATCTTTTTCAGGCTTTTAAAGGCATATTTTACTCTTTTTCAGGCTACTCTAAAAGGAATCCTGATGTTATGCCAGCTTCATTCCAAGACTGGGGAGACATCACATATCCAGTGTGTCTCTCAGGTAACATCAGAGCATTCTGATGAAGGATTCTAAAATTAAGGGCTTAAAAGTAAAGCTATAGTGACATATCTTCAGGCTGTTAAAGGCATATTTAACTCTCCTTCAGGCCACTCTAAAGTGGATTCCTACTGTTAAGCCAAGTTCATTCAAACTCTGGGTTAGACACTACATATCCATTGGGTCACTCAGGTAATTAGGGACCATTCTGATGTAGGATCTTAAAATTGAAGCCTTGAATGTCTAATTAATGCTGTATTTTAAATATTTTTCAGGCTTTTAAAGGCATATTTTACTCTTTTTTCAGGCTACTCTAAAACAAATCCTGATGTTATGCCAGCTTCAATCCAAGACTGGGGGAGACATCACATATCCATTGGGTCACTCAGGTAATTAAGGACCATTCTGATGTAGGATTTTAAAATTGAAGCCTTGAATGTCTAATTAATGCTGTATTTTAAATATTTTTCAGGCTTTTAAAGGCATATTTTACTCTTTTTCAGGCTACTCTAAAAAGGAATCCTGATGTTATGCCAGCTTCATTCCAAGACTGGGGAGACATCACATATCCAGTGTGTCTCTCAGGTAATATCAGAGCATTCTGATGAAGGATTCTAAAATTAAGGGCTTAAATGTAAAGCTATAGTGACATATCTTCAGGCTGTTAAAGGCATATTTAACTCTCCTTCAGGCCACTCTAAAGTGGATTCCTACTGTTAAGCCAAGTTCATTCAAACTCTGGGTTAGACACTACATATCCATTGGGTCACTCAGGTAATTAAGGACCATTCTGATGTAGGATCTTAAAATTGAAGCCTTGAATGTCTAATTAATGCTGTATTTTAAATATTTTTCAGGCTTTTAAAGGCATATTTTACTCTTTTTCAGGCTACTCTAAAAACAAATCCTGATGTTATGCCAGCTTCAATCCAAGACTGGGGGAGACATCACATATCCATTGGGTCACTCAGGTAATTAAGGACCATTCTGATGTAGGATTTTAAAATTGAAGCCTTGAATGTCTAATTAATGCTGTATTTTAAATCTTTTTCAGGCTTTTAAAGGCATATTTTACTCTTTTCAGGCTACTCTAAAAGGAATCCTGATGTTATGCCAGCTTCATTCCAAGACTGGGGGAGACATCACATATCCAGTGTGTCTCTCAGGTAATATCAGAGCATTCTGATGAAGGATTCTAAAATTAAGGGCTTAAAAGTAAAGCTATAGTGACATATCTTCAGGCTGTTAAAGGCATATTTAACTCTCCTTCAGGCCACTCTAAAGTGGATTCCTACTGTTAAGCCAAGTTCATTCAAACTCTGGGTTAGACACTACATATCCATTGGGTCACTCAGGTAATTAAGGACCATTCTGATGTAGGATTTTAAAATTGAAGCCTTGAATGTCTAATTAATGCTGTATTTTAAATATTTTTCAGGCTTTTAAAGGCATATTTTACTCTTTTTCAGGCTACTAAAAAACAAATCCTGATGTTATGCCAGCTTCATTCAAGACTGGGGGAGACATCACATATCCATTGGGTCACTCAGGTAATTAAGGACCATTCTGATGTAGGATTTTAAAATTGAAGCCTTGAATGTCTAATTAATGCTGTATTTTAAATATTTTTCAGGCTTTTAAAGGCATATTTTACTCTTTTTCAGGCTACTCTAAAAACAAATCCTGATGTTATGCCAGCTTCATTCCAAGACTGGGGAGACATCACATATCCAGTGTGTCTCTCAGGTAATATCAGAGCATTCTGATGAAGGATTTAAAATTAAGGGCTTAAAAGTAAAGCTATATTGACATATATTCAGGCTGTTAAAGGCATATTTAACTCTCCTTCAGGCCACTCTAAAGTGGATTCCTACTGTTAAGCCAGGTTCATTCAAACTCTGGGTTAGACACTACATATCCATTGGGTCACTCAGGTAATTAGGGACCATTCTGATGTAGGATTTTAAAATTGAAGCCTTGAATGTCTAATTAATGCTGTATTTTAAATATTTTTCAGGCTTTTAAAGGCATATTTTACTCTTTTTCAGGCTACTCTAAAAAGGAATCCTGATGTTATGCCAGCTTCATTCCAAGACTGCGGGAGACATCACATATCCAGTGTGTCTCTCAGGTAATATCAGAGCATTCTGATGAAGGATTCTAAAATTAAGGGCTTAAAAGTAAAGCTATATTGACAGATTTTCAGGCTGTTAAAGGCATATTTAACTCTCCTTCAGGCCACTCTAAAAGTGGATTCCTACTGTTAAGCCAGGTTCATTCAAACTCTGGGTTAGACACTACATATCCATTGGGTCACTCAGGTAATTAAGGACCATTCTGATGTAGGATTTTAAAATTGAAGCCTTGAATGTCTAATTAATGCTGTATTTTAAATCTTTTCAGGCTTTTAAAGGCATATTTTACTCTTTTCAGGCTACTCTAAAAAGGAATCCTGATGTTATGCCAGCTTCATTCCAAGACTGGGGGAGACATCACATATCCAGTGTGTCTCTCAGGTAATATCAGAGCATTCTGATGAAGGATTTTAAAATTAAGGGCTTAAAAGTAAAATATTGACATATATTCAGGCTGTTAAAGGCATATTTAACTCTCCTTTTTCAGGCCACTCTAAAAAGTGGATTCCTACTGTTAAGCCAGTTCATTCAAACTCTGGGTTAGACACTACATATCCATTTGGTCACTCAGGTAATTAAGGACCATTCTGATGTAGGATTTTAAAATTGAAGCCTTGAATGTCTAATTAATGCTGTATTTTAAATATTTTTCAGGCTTTTAAAGGCATATTTTACTCTTTTCAGGCTACTCTAAAACAAATCCTGATGTTATGCCAGCTTCATTCCAAGACTGGGGGAGACATCACATATCCATTGGGTCACTCAGGTAATTAAGGACCATTCTGATGTAGGATTTTAAAATTGAAGCCTTGAATGTGTAATTAATGCTGTATTTTAAATCTTTTTCAGGCTTTTAAAGGCATATTTTACTCTTTTCAGGCTACTCTAAAAAGGAATCCTGATTGATGCCAGCTTCATTCCAGGACTGGGGAGACATCACATATCCAGTGTGTCTCTCAGGTAACATCAGAGCATTCTGATGAAGGATTCTAAAATTAAGGGCTTAAAAGTAAAGCTATAGTGACATATCTTCAGGCTGTTAAAGGCATATTTAACTCTCCTTCAGGCCACTCTAAAGTGGATTCCTACTGTTAAGCCAAGTTCATTCAAACTCTGGGTTAGACACTACATATCCATTGGGTCTCAGAAAATTAGGGACCATTCTGATGTAGGATTTTAAAATTGAAGCATTGAATGTCTAATTAATGCTGTATTTTAAATATTTTTCAGGCTTTTAAAGGCATATTTTACTCTTTTTCAGGCTACTCTAAAAGGAATCCTGATGTTATGCCAGCTTCATTCCAAGACTGGGGAGACATCACATATCCAGTGTGTCTCTCAGGTAACATCAGAGCATTCTGATGAAGGATTCTAAAATTAAGGGCTTAAAAGTAAAGCTATAGTGACATATCTTCAGGCTGTTAAAGGCATATTTTTCTCCTTCAGGCCACTCTAAAGTGGATTCCTACTGTTAAGCCAAGTTCATTCAAACTCTGGGTTAGACACTACATATCCATTGGGTCACTCAGGTAAAATTAGGGACCATTCTGATGTAGGATCTTAAAATTGAAGCATTGAATGTCTAATTAATGCTGTATTTTAAATATTTTTCAGGCTTTTAAAGGCATATTTTACTCTTTTTCAGGCTACTCTAAAAACAAATCCTGATTTTATGCCAGCTTCAATCCAAGACTGGGGAGACATCACATATCCATTGGGTCACTCAGGTAATTAAGGACCATTCTGATGTAGGATTTTAAAATTGAAGCCTTGAATGTCTAATTAATGCTGTATTTTAAATCTTTTTCAGGCTTTTAAAGGCATATTTTACTCTTTTTCAGGCTACTCTAAAAGGAATCCTGATGTTATGCCAGCTTCATTCCAAGACTGGGGGAGACATCACATATCCAGTGTGTCTCTCAGGTAATATCAGAGCATTCTGATGAAGGATTCTAAAATTAAGGGCTTAAAAGTAAAGCTATAGTGACATATCTTCAGGCTGTTAAAGGCATATTTAACTCTCCTTCAGGCCACTCTAAAGTGGATTCCTACTGTTAAGCCAGGTTCATTCAAACTCTGGGTTAGACACTACATATCCATTGGGTCACTCAGGTAATTAAGGACCATTCTGATGTAGGATCTTAAAATTGAAGCCTTGAATGTCTAATTAATGCTGTATTTTAAATATTTTTCAGGCTTTTAAAGGCATATTTTACTCTTTTTCAGGCTACTCTAAAAACAAATCCTGATGTTATGCCAGCTTCAATCCAAGACTGGGGGAGACATCACATATCCATTGGGTCACTCATGTAATTAAGGACCATTCTGATGTAGGATTTTAAAATTGAAGCCTTGAATGTCTAATTAATGCTGTATTTTAAATATTTTTCAGGCTTTTAAAGGCATATTTTACTCTTTTTCAGGCTACTCTAAAAACAAATCCTGCCAGCTTCATTCCAAGATGACATCACATATCCAGTGTGTCTCTCAGGTAATCAGAGCATTCTGATGAAGGATTCTAAAATTAAGCTTGACATATTTTTCAGGCTGTTAAAGGCATAACTCTCCTTCAGGCCACTCTGGGGGGATTCCTACTGTTAAGCCAGGTTCATTCAAACTCTGGGTTAGACACTACATATCCATTGGGTCACTCAGGTAATTAAGGACCATTCTGATGTAGGATTTTAAAATTGAAGCCTTGAATGTCTAATTAATGCTGTATTTTAAATCTTTTCAGGCTTTTAAAGGCATATTTTACTCTTTTTCAGGCTACTCTAAAAAGGAATCCTGATGTTATGCCAGCTTCATTCCAAGACTGGGGGAGACATCACATATCAAGTGTGTCTCTCAGGTAATATCAGAGCATTCTGATGAAGGATTCTAAAATTAAGGGCTTAAAAGTAAAGCCATATTGGCATATATTCAGGCTGTTAAAGGCATATTTAACTCTCCTTCAGGCCACTCTAAAGTGGATTCCTACTGTTAAGCCAGGTTCATTCAAACTCTGGGTTAGACACTACATATCCATTGGGTCACTCAGGTAATTAAGGACCATTCTGATGTAGGATTTTAAAATTGAAGCCTTGAATGTCTAATTAATGCTGTATTTAAAATTTTTCAGGCTTTTAAAGGCATATTTTACTCTTTTCAGGCTACTTAAAAAGGAATCCTGATGTTATGCCAGCTTCATTCCAAGACTGGGGAGACATCACATATCCAGTGTGCTCAGGTAATATCAGACCATTCTGATGAAGGATTCTAAAATTAAGGGCTTGAAAAGTAATGCTATATTGACATATATTCAGGCTGTTAAAGGCATATTTAACTCTCCTTCAGGCCACTCTAAAGTGGATTCCTACTGTTAAGCCAGGTTCATTCAAACTCTGGGTTAGAGACACTACATATCCATTGGGTCACTCAGGTAATTAAGGACCATTCTGATGTAGGATTTTAAAATTGAAGCCTTGAATGTCTAATTAATGCTGTATTTTAAATCTTTTTCAGGCTTTTAAAGGCATATTTTACTCTTTTTCAGGCTACTCTAAAAGGAATCCTGATGTTATGCCAGCTTCATTCCAAGACTGGGGAGAGACATCACATATCCAGTGTGTCTCTCAGGTAATATCAGAGCATTCTGATGAAGGATTCTAAAATTAAGGGCTTAAAAAGTAAAGCTATATTGACATATCTTCAGGCTGTTAAAGGCATATTTAACTCTCCTTCAGGCCACTCTAAAGTGGATTCCTACTGTTAAGCCAGGTTCATTCAAACTCTGGGTTAGACACTACATATCCATTGGGTCACTCAGGTAATTAAGGACCATTCTGATGTAGGATTTTAAAATTGAAGCCTTGAATGTCTAATTAATGCTGTATTTTAAATCTTTTTCAGGCTTTTAAAAGCATATTTTACTCTTTTTTCAGGCTACTCTAAAAAGGAATCCTGATGTTATGCCAGCTTCATTCCAAGACTGGGGAGACATCACATATCCAGTGTGTCTCTCAGGTAATATCAGAGCATTCTGATGAAGGATTCTAAAATTAAGGGCTTAAAAGTAAAGCTATATTGACATATATTCAGGCTGTTAAAGGCATATTTAACTCTCCTTCAGGCCACTCTAAAGTGGATTCCTACTGTTAAGCCAAGTTCATTCAAACTCTGGGTTAGACACTACATATCCATTGGGTCACTCAGGTAATTAAGGACCATTCTGATGTAGGATTTTAAAATTGAAGCCTTGAATGTCTAATTAATGCTGTATTTTAAATATTTTTCAGGCTTTTAAAGGCATATTTTACTCTTTTTCAGGCTACTCTAAAAACAAATCCTGATGTTATGCCAGCTTCAATCCAAGACTGGGGGAGACATCACATATCCATTGGGTCACTCATGTAATTAAGGACCATTCTGATGTAGGATTTTAAAATTGAAGCCTTGAATGTCTAATTAATGCTGTATTTTAAATATTTTCAGGCTTTTAAAGGCATATTTTACTCTTTTTCAGGCTACTCTAAAAAGGAATCCTGATGTTATGCCAGCTTCATTCCAAGACTGGGGAGACATCACATATCCAGTGTGTCTCTCAGGTAATATCAGGCATTCTGATGAAGGATTCTAAAATTTAAAGCTATATTGACCATTATTCAGGCTGTTAAAGGCATATTTAACTTTTTTAAAATTTCAGGCATTGAATTCTAATTAAAAAGGCATATTTTACTCTTTTTCAGGCTACTCTAAAAAGGAATCCTGATATGATGCCAGCTTCATTCCAGGACTGGGGGAGACATCACATATCCAGTGTGTCTCTCAGGTAACATCAGAGCATTCTGATGAAGGATTCTAAAATTAAGGGCTTAAAAGTAAAGCTATATTTGACATATCTTCAGGCTGTTAAAGGCATATTTAACTCTCCTTCAGGCCACTCTAAAAGTGGATTCCTACTGTTAAGCCAAGTTCATGCAAACTCTGGGTTAGACACTACATATCCATTGGGTCACTCAGGTAATTAAGGACCATTCTGATGTAGGATTTTAAAATTGAAGCATGAATGTCTAATTAATGCTGTATTTTAAATATTTTTCAGGCTTTTAAAGGCATATTTTACTCTTTTTCAGGCTACTCTAAAAAGGAATCCTGATGTTATGCCAGCTTCATTCCAAGACTGGGGGAGACATCACATATCCAGTGGGTCTCTCAGGTAACATCAGACCATTCTGATGAAGGATTTAAAATTAAGCCTTGGCTTAAAAGTAAAGCTATATTTGACATATCTTCAGGCTGTTAAAGGCATATTTAACTCTCCTTCAGGCCACTCTAAAGTGGATTCCTATGTTAAGCCAAGTTCATTCAAACTCTGGGTTAGACACTACATATCCATTGGGTCACTCAGGTAATTAAGGACCATTCTGATGTAGGATTTAAAATTGAAGCCTTGAATGTCTAATTAATGCTGTATTTTAAATCTTTTTCAGGCTTTTAAAGGCATATTTTACTCTTTTTCAGGCTACTCTAAAAAGGAATCCTGATGTTATGCCAGCTTCATTCCAAGACTGGGGGAGACATCACATATCCAGTGTGTCTCTCAGGTAATATCAGAGCATTCTGATGAAGGATTCTAAAATTAAGGGCTTAAAAGTAAAGCTATATTGACATATATTCAGGCTGTTAAAGGCATATTTAACTCTCCTTCAGGCCACTCTAAAGTGGATTCCTACTGTTAAGCCAAGTTCATTCAAACTCTGGGTTAGACACTACATATCCATTGGGTCACTCAGGTTATTAAGGACCATTCTGATGTAGGATTTTAAAATTGAAGCCTTGAATGTCTAATTAATGCTGTATTTTAAATATTTTTCAGGCTTTTAAAGGCATATTTTACTCTTTTTCAGGCTACTCTAAAAACAAATCCTGATGTTATGCCAGCTTCATTCCAAGACTGGGGGAGACATCACATATCCATTGGGTCACTCAGGTAATTAAGGACCATTCTGATGTAGGATTTTAAAATTGAAGCCTTGAATGTGTAATTAATGCTGTATTTTAAATCTTTTTCAGGCTTTTAAAGGCATATTTTACTCTTTTTCAGGCTACTCTAAAAAGGAATCCTGATATGATGCCAGCTTCATTCCAGGACTGGGGGAGACATCACATATCCAGTGTGTCTCTCAGGTAACATCAGAGCATTCTGATGAAGGATTCTAAAATTAAGGGCTTAAAAGTAAAGCTATAGTGACATATCTTCAGGCTGTTAAAGGCATATTTAACTCTCCTTCAGGCCACTCTAAAACAATTCCTACTGTTAAGCCAAGTTCATTCAAACTCTGGGTTAGACACTACATATCCATTGGGTCACTCAGGTAATTAGGGACCATTCTGATGTAGGATTTTAAAATTGAAGCCTTGAATGTCTAATTAATGCTGTATTTTAAATATTTTCAGGCTTTTAAAGGCATATTTTACTCTTTTTCAGGCTACTCTAAAAAGGAATCCTGATGTTATGCCAGCTTCATTCCAAGACTGGGGAGACATCACATATCCAGTGTGTCTCTCAGGTAACATCAGAGCATTCTGATGAAGGATTCTAAAATTAAGGGCTTAAAAGTAAAGCTATATTGACATATATTCAGGCTGTTAAAGGCATATTTAACTCTCCTTCAGGCCACTCTAAAGTGGATTCCTACTGTTAAGCCAAGTTCATTCAAACTCTGGGTTAGACACTACATATCCATTGGGTCACTCAGAAAATTAGGACCATTCTGATGTAGGATCTTAAAATTGAAGCCTTGAATGTCTAATTAATGCTGTATTTTAAATATTTTTCAGGCTTTTAAAGGCATATTTTACTCTTTTCAGGCTACTCTAAAAACAAATCCTGATGTTATGCCAGCTTCAATCCAAGACTGGGGAGACATCACATATCCATTGGGTCACTCATGTAATTAAGGACCATTCTGATGTAGGATTTTAAAATTGAAGCCTTGAATGTGTAATTAATGCTGTATTTTAAATCTTTTTCAGGCTTTTAAAGGCATATTTTACTCTTTTTCAGGCTACTCTAAAAGGAATCCTGATATGATGCCAGCTTCATTCCAGGACTGGGGGAGACATCACATATCCAGTGTGTCTCTCAGGTAATATCAGAGCATTCTGATGAAGGATTCTAAAATTAAGGGCTTAAAAGTAAAGCTATAGTGACATATCTTCAGGCTGTTAAAGGCATATTTAACTCTCCTTCAGGCCACTCTAAAGTGGATTCCTACTGTTAAGCCAAGTTCATTCAAACTCTGGGTTAGACACTACATATCCATTGGGTCACTCAGGTAATTAGGGACCATTCTGATGTAGGATCTTAAAATTGAAGCATTGAATGTCTAATTAATGCTGTATTTTAAATATTTTTCAGGCTTTTAAAGGCATATTTTACTCTTTTTCAGGCTACTCTAAAAGGAATCCTGATGTTATGCCAGCTTCATTCCAAGACTGGGGGAGACATCACATATCCAGTGTGTCTCTCAGGTAATATCAGAGCATTCTGATGAAGGATTCTAAAATTAAGGGCTTAAAAGTAAAGCTATAGTGACATATCTTCAGGCTGTTAAAGGCATATTTAACTCTCCTTCAGGCCACTCTAAAAGTGGATTCCTACTGTTAAGCCAAGTTCATTCAAACTCTGGGTTAGACACTACATATCCATTGGGTCACTCAGAAAATTAGGGACCATTCTGATGTAGGATTTAAAATTGAAGCATTGAATGTCTAATTAATGCTGTATTTTAAATATTTTCAGGCTTTTAAAGGCATATTTTACTCTTTTTCAGGCTACTCTAAAACAAATCCTGATTTTATGCCAGCTTCTTCCAAGACTGGGGGAGACATCACATATCCATTGGGTCACTCAGGTAATTAAGGACCATTCTGATTAGGATTTTAAAATTGAAGCCTTGAATGTCTAATTAATGCTGTATTTTAAATATTTTTCAGGCTTTTAAAGGCATATTTTACTCTTTTTCAGGCTACTCTAAAAAAGGAATCCTGATGTTATGCCAGCTTCATTCCAAGACTGGGGAGACATCACATATCCAGTGTGTCTCTCAGGTAACATCAGAGCATTCTGATGAAGGATTCTAAAATTAAGGGCTTAAAAGTAAAGCTATAGTGACATATCTTCAGGCTGTTAAAGGCATATTTAACTCTCCTTCAGGCCACTCTAAAGTGGATTCCTACTGTTAAGCCAAGTTCATTCAAACTCTGGGTTAGACACTACATATCCATTGGGTCACTCAGAAAATTAGGGACCATTCTGATGTAGGATCTTAAAATTGAAGCATTGAATGTCTAATTAATGCTGTATTTTAAATATTTTTCAGGCTTTTAAAGGCATATTTTACTCTTTTTCAGGCTACTCTAAAAACAAATCCTGATGTTATGCCAGCTTCAATCCAAGACTGGGGGAGACATCACATATCCATTGGGTCACTCAGGTAATTAAGGACCATTCTGATGTAGGATTTTAAAATTGAAGCCTTGAATGTCTAATTAATGCTGTATTTTAAATCTTTTTTTCAGGCTTTTAAAGGCATATTTTACTCTTTTTCAGGCTACTCTAAAAAAGGAATCCTGATGTTATGCCAGCTTCATTCCAAGACTGGGGAGACATCACATATCCAGTGTGTCTCTCAGGTAATATCAGAGCATTCTGATGAAGGATTCTAAAATTAAGGGCTTAAAAGTAAAGCTATAGTGACATATCTTCAGGCTGTTAAAGGCATATTTAACTCTCCTTCAGGCCACTCTAAAATGGATTCCTACTGTTAAGCCAAGTTCATTCAAACTCTGGGTTAGACACTACATATCCATTGGGTCACTCAGGTAATTAAGGACCATTCTGATGTAGGATTTAAAATTGAAACCTTGAATGTCTAATTAATGCTGTATTTTAAATATTTTTCAGGCTTTTAAAGGCATATTTTACTCTTTTTCAGGCTACTCTAAAAACAAATCCTGATGTTATGCCAGCTTCAATCCAAGACTGGGGAGACATCACATATCCATTGGGTCACTCATGTAATTAAGGACCATTCTGATGTAGGATTTTAAAATTGAAGCCTTGAATGTCTAATTAATGCTGTATTTTTAAATATTTTTCAGGCTTTTAAAGGCATATTTTACTCTTTTTCAGGCTACTCTAAAACAAATCCTGATGTTATGCCAGCTTCATTCCAAGACTGGGGGAGACATCACATATCCATTGGGTCACTCAGGTAATTAAGGACCATTCTGATGTAGGATTTTAAAATTGAAGCCTTGAATGTCTAATTAATGCTGTATTTTAAATCTTTTTTCAGGCTTTTAAAGGCATATTTTACTCTTTTTCAGGCTACTCTAAAAAGGAATCCTGATGTTATGCCAGCTTCATTCAAACTCTGGGTTAGACACTACATATCCATTGGGTTACTCAGGTAATTAAGGACCATTCTGATGTAGGATTTTAAAATTGAAGCCTTGAATGTCTAATTAATGCTGTATTTTAAATCTTTTTCAGGCTTTTAAAGGCATATTTTACTCTTTTTCAGGCTACTCTAAAAGGAATCCTGATGTTATGCCAGCTTCATTCAAGACTGGGGAGACATCACATATCCAGTGTGTCTCTCAGGTAATATCAGAGACCATTCTGATGAAGGATTCTAAAATTAAGGGCTTGAAAAGTAAAGCTATATTTGACATATTTTCAGGCTTTAAAGGCATATTTAACTCTCCTTCAGGCCACTCTAAAAAGTGGATTCCTACTGTTAAGCCAAGGTTCATTCAAACTCTGGGTTAGACATCTACATATCCATTGGGTCACTCAGGTAATTAAGGACCATTCTGATGTAGGATTTTAAAATTGAAGCCTTGAATGTCTAATTAATGCTGTATTTTAAATCTTTTTCAGGCTTTTAAAGGCATATTTTACTCTTTTTCAGGCTACTCTAAAAAGGAATCCTGATGTTATGCCAGCTTCATTCCAAGACTGGGGAGACATCACATATCCAGTGTGTCTCTCAGGTAATATCAGAGCATTCTGATGAAGGATTCTAAAATTAAGGGCTTAAAAGTAAAGCCATATTGACATATATTCAGGCTGTTAAAGGCATATTTAACTCTCCTTCAGGCCACTCTAAAATGGATTCCTTATGTTAAGCCAGGTTCATTCAAACTCTGGGTTAGACACTACATATCCATTGGGTCACTCAGGTAATTAAGGACCATTCTGATGTAGGATTTTTAAAATTGAAGCCTTGAATGTCTAATTAATGCTGTATTTTAAATCTTTTTCAGGCTTTTAAAGGCATATTTTACTCTTTTTCAGGCTACTCTAAAAAGGAATCCTGATGTTATGCCAGCTTCATTCCAAGACTGGGGAGACATCACATATCCAGTGTGTCTCTCAGGTAATATCAGAGCATTCTGATGAAGGATTTAAAATTAAGGGCTTAAAAGTAAAGCTATATTGACATATATTCAGGCTGTTAAAGGCATATTTAACTCTCCTTCAGGCCACTCTAAAATTGGATTCCTACTGTTAAGCCAGGTTCATTCAAACTCTGGGTTAGACACACTACATATCCATTGGGTCACTCAGGTAATTAAGGACCATTCTGATGTAGGATTTTAAAATTGAAGCCTTGAATGTCTAATTAATGCTGTATTTTAAATCTTTTTCAGGCTTTTAAAGGCATATTTTACTCTTTTTCAGGCTACTCTAAAAAGGAATCCTGATGTTATGCCAGCTTCATTCCAAGACTGGGGGACATCACATATCCAGTGTGTCTCTCAGGTAATATCAGAGCATTCTGATGAAGGATTAAAATTAAGGGCTTAAAAGTAAAGCTGTAGCGACATATCTTCAGGCTGTTAAAGGCATATTTAACTCTCCTTCAGGCCACTCTAAAGTGGATTCCTACTGTTAAGCCAGGTTCATTCAAACTCTGGGTTAGACACTACATATCCATTGGGTCACTCAGGTAATTACGGACCATTCTGATGTAGGATTTTAAAATTGATGCCTTGAATGTCTAATTAATGCTGTATTTTAAATATTTTTCAGGCTTTTAAAGGCATATTTTACTCTTTTTCAGGCTACTCTAAAACAAATCCTGATGTTATGCCAGCTTCATTCCAAGACTGGGGAGACATCACATATCCATTGGGTCACTCAGGTAATTAAGGACCATTCTGATGTAGGATTTTAAAATTGAAGCCTTGAATGTCTAATTAATGCTGTATTTTAAATCTTTTTCAGGCTTTTAAAGGCATATTTTACTCTTTTTCAGGCTACTCTAAAAAGGAATCCTGATGTTATGCCAGCTTCATTCAAACTCTGGGTTAGACATTACATATCCATTGGGTCACTCAGGTAATTAAGGACCATTCTGATGTAGGATTTTAAAATTGAAGCCTTGAATGTCTCTAATGCTGTATTTTAAATATTTTTCAGGCTTTTAAAGGCATATTTTTCTTTTTCAGGCTACTCTAAAAAAATCCTGATGTTATGCCAGCTTCATTCCAAAAGACATCACATATCCAGTGTGCTAGGTAATATGACATTCTTCAGGCTGCTTAAAGGCATATTTTAAATATTTTTCAGGCTGTTAAAGGCATATTTTCTCCTTCAGGCCACTCTAAAGTGGATTCCTACTGTTAAGCCAAGTTCATTCAAACTCTGGGTTAGACACTACATATCCATTGGGTCACTCAGGTAATTAAGGACCATTCTGATGTAGGATCTTAAAATTGAAGCCTTGAATGTCTAATTAATGCTGTATTTTAAATATTTTTCAGGCTTTTAAAGGCATATTTTACTCTTTTTCAGGCTACTCTAAAAACAAATCCTGATGTTATGCCAGCTTCAATCCAAGACTGGGGGAGACATCACATATCCATTGGGTCACTCATGTAATTAAGGACCATTCTGATGTAGGATTTTAAAATTGAAGCCTTGAATGTGTAATTAATGCTGTATTTTAAATATTTTTCAGGCTTTTAAAGGCATATTTTACTCTTTTTCAGGCTACTCTAAAAGGAATCCTGATATGATGCCAGCTTCATTCCAGGACTGGGGGAGACATCACATATCCAGTGTGTCTCTCAGGTAACATCAGAGCATTCTGATGAAGGATTCTAAAATTAAGGGCTTAAAAGTAAAGCTATAGTGACATATCTTCAGGCTGTTAAAGGCATATTTAACTCTCCTTCAGGCCACTCTAAAGTGGATTCTACTGTTAAGCCAAGTTCATTCAAACTCTGGGTTAGACACTACATATCCATTGGGTCACTCAGAAAATTAGGGACCATTCTGATGTAGGATCTTAAAATTGAAGCATTGAATGTCTAATTAATGCTGTATTTTAAATATTTTTCAGGCTTTTAAAGGCATATTTTACTCTTTTTCAGGCTACTCTAAAAAGGAATCCTGATGTTATGCCAGCTTCATTCCAAGACTGGGGGAGACATCACATATCCAGTGTGTCTCAGGTAATATCAGAGCATTCTGATGAAGGATTCTAAAATTAAGGGCTTAAAAAGTAAAGCTATAGTGACATATCTTCAGGCTGTTAAAGGCATATTTAACTCTCCTTCAGGCCACTCTAAAGTGGATTCCTACTGTTAAGCCAAGTTCATTCAAACTCTGGGTTAGACACTACATATCCATTGGGTCACTCAGGTAATTAGGGACCATTCTGATGTAGGATCTTAAAATTGAAGCATTGAATGTCTAATTAATGCTGTATTTTAAATATTTTCAGGCTTTTAAAGGCATATTTTACTCTTTTTTTCAGGCTACTCTAAAAACAAATCCTGATTTTATGCCAGCTTCAATCCAAGACTGGGAGACATCACATATCCATTGGGTCACTCAGGTAATTAAGGACCATTCTGATGTAGGATTTTAAAATTGAAGCCTTGAATGTCTAATTAATGCTGTATTTTAAATCTTTTTTCAGGCTTTTAAAGGCATATTTTACTCTTTTCAGGCTACTCTAAAAGGAATCCTGATGTTATGCCAGCTTCATTCCAAGACTGGGGGGAGACATCACATATCCAGTGTGTCTCTCAGGTAATATCAGAGCATTCTGATGAAGGATTCTAAAATTAAGGGCTTAAAAGTAAAGCTATATTGACATATCTTCAGGCTGTTAAAGGCATATTTAACTCTCCTTCAGGCCACTCTAAAGTGATTCCTACTGTTAAGCCAAGTTCATTCAAACTCTGGGTTAGACACTACATATCCATTGGGTCACTCAGGTAATTAAGGACCATTCTGATGTAGGATTTTAAAATTGAAGCCTTGAATGTCTAATTAATGCTGTATTTTAAATATTTTTCAGGCTTTTAAAGGCATATTTTACTCTTTTCAGGCTACTCTAAACAAATCCTGATGTTATGCCAGCTTCAATCCAAGACTGGGGGAGACATCACATATCCATTGGGTCACTCATGTAATTAAGGACCATTCTGATGTAGGATTTAAAATTGAAGCCTTGAATGTCTAATTAATGCTGTATTTTAAATATTTTTCAGGCTTTTAAAGGCATATTTTACTCTTTTTCAGGCTACTCTAAAAACAAATCCTGATGTTATGCCAACTTCAATCCAAGACTGGGGAGACATCACATATCCATTTGGTCACTCAGGTAATTAAGGACCATTCTGATTTAGGATTTTAAAATTAAAGCCTTGAATGTCTAATTAATGCTGTATTTTAAATCTTTTTTCAGGCTTTTAAAGGCATATTTTACTCTTTTTTCAGGCTACTCTAAAAAGGAATCCTGATGTTATGCCAGCTTCATTCCAAGATCTGGGAGACATCACATATCCAGTGTGTCTCTCAGGTAACATAAGAGCATTCTGATGAAGGATTCTAAAAAAGCCTTAAAAGTAAAGCTATATTTGACATATCTTTCAGGCTGTTAAAGGCATATTTAACTCTCCTTCAGGCCACTCTAAAGTGGATTCCTACTGTTAAGCCAAGTTCATTCAAACTCTGGGTTAGACACTACATATCCATTGGGTCACTCAGGTAATTAGGGACCATTCTGATGTAGGATCTTAAAATTGAAGCATTGAATGTCTAATTAATGCTGTATTTTAAATATTTTTCAGGCTTTTAAAGGCATATTTTACTCTTTTTCAGGCTACTCTAAAAACAAATCCTGATGTTATGCCAGCTTCAATCAAGACTGGGGAGACATCACATATCCATTGGGTCACTCAGGTAATTAAGGACCATTCTGATGTAGGATTTTAAAATTGAAGCCTTGAATGTCTAATTAATGCTGTATTTTAAATCTTTTTCAGGCTTTTAAAGGCATATTTTACTCTTTTTCAGGCTACTCTAAAAGGAATCATGATGTTATGCCAGCTTCATTCCAAGACTGGGGAGACATCACATATCCAGTGTGTCTCTCAGGTAATATAAGAGCATTCTGATGAAGAATTCTAAAATTAAGGGCTTAAAAGTAGAGCCACATTGACATATATTCAGGCTGTTAAAGGCATATTTAGGCCACTCTAAAGTGGATTCCTACTGTTAAGCCAGGTTCATTCAAACTCTGGGTTAGACAGTACATATCCATTGGGTCACTCAGGTAATTAAGGACCATTCTGATGTAGGATTTTAAAATTGAAGCTTGAATGTCTAATTAAGCCAAGGCTTTTAAAGGCATATTTCAAAATCTGATGGGTTAGACACTACATATCCATTGGGTCACTCAGGTAATTAAGGACCATTCTGATGTAGGATTTTAAAATTGAAGCCTTGAATGTCTAATTAATGCTGTATTTTAAATCTTTTTCAGGCTTTTAAAGGCATATTTTACTCTTTTTCAGGCTACTCTAAAAAGGAATCCTGATGTTATGCCAGCTTCATCCAAGACTGGGGGGAGACATCACATATCAAGTGTGTCTCTCAGGTAATATCAGAGCATTCTGATGAAGGATTCTAAAATTAAGGGCTTAAAAGTAAAGCTATAGTGACATATCTTCAGGCTGTTAAAGGCATATTTAACTCTCCTTCAGGCCACTCTAAAATGGATTCCTACTGTTAAGCCAGGTTCATTCAAACTCTGGGTTAGACACTACATATCCATTGGGTCACTCAGGTAATTAAGGACCATTCTGATGTAGGATTTTAAAATTGAAGCATTGAATGTCTAATTAATGCTGTATTTTAAATCTTTTTCAGGCTTTTAAAGGCATATTTTACTCTTTTTCAGGCTACTCTAAAAAGGAATCCTGATGTTATGCCAGCTTCATTCCAAGACTGGGGGAGACATCACATATCCAGTGTGTCTCTCAGGTAATATCAGAGCATTCTGATGAAGAATTCTAAAATTAAGGGCTTAAAAGTAAAGCTACATTGACATATATTCAGGCTGTTAAAGGCATATTTAACTCTCCTTCAGGCCACTCTAAAGTGGATTCCTACTGTTAAGCCAGGTTCATTCAAACTCTGGGTTAGACACTACATATCCATTGGGTCACTCAGGTAATTAAGGACCATTCTGATGTAGGATTTTAAAATTGAAGCCTTGAATGTCTAATTAATGCTGTATTTTTAAATATTTTCAGGCTTTTAAAGGCATATTTTACTCTTTTTCAGGCTACTCTAAAAACAAATCCTGATGTTATGCCAGCTTCATTCCAAGACTGGGGGAGACATCACATATCCATTGGGTCACTCAGGTAATTAAGGACCATTCTGATGTAGGATTTTAAAATTGAAGCCTTGAATGTCTAATTAATGCTGTATTTTAAATCTTTTCAGGCTTTTAAAGGCATATTTTACTCTTTTTCAGGCTACTCTAAAAAGGAATCCTGATGTTATGCCAGCTTCATTCCAAGACTGGGGGGAGACATCACATATCCAGTGTGTCTCTCAGGTAATATCAGAGCATTCTGATGAAGGATTCTAAAATTAAGGGCTTAAAAGTAAAGCTATAGTGACATATCTTCAGGCTGTTAAAGGCATATTTAACTCTCCTTCAACTCTAAAATGGATTCCTGTTAAGCCAGTTCATTCAAACTCTGGGTTAGACACTACATATCCATTGGGTCACTCAGGTAATAAGGACCATTCTGATGTAGGATTTTAAAATTGAAGCCTTGAATGTCTAATTAATGCTGTATTTAAATATTTTTCAGGCTTTTTAAAGGCATATTTTACTCTTTTTCAGGCTACTCTAAAAACAAATCCTGATGTTATGCCAGCTTCAATCCAAGACTGGGGGGACATCACATATCCATTGGGTCACTCAGGTAATTAAGGACCATTCTGATGTAGGATTTTAAAATTGAAGCCTTGAATGTCTAATTAATGCTGTATTTTAAATCTTTTTCAGGCTTTTAAAGGCATATTTTACTCTTTTCAGGCTACTCTAAAAGGAATCCTGATGTTATGCCAGCTTCATTCCAAGACTGGGGAGACATCACATATCCAGTGTGTCTCTCAGGTAATATCAGAGCATTCTGATGAAGGATTCTAAAATTAAGGGCTTAAAAGTAAAGCATATTGACATATATTCAGGCTGTTAAAGGCATATTTAACTCTCCTTCAGGCCACTCTAAAAGGATTCCTACTGTTAAGCCAAGTTCATTCAAACTCTGGGTTAGACACTACATATCCATTTGGTCACTCAGGTAATTAAGGACCATTCTGATGTAGGATCTTAAAATTGAAGCCTTGAATGTCTAATTAATGCTGTATTTTAAATATTTTTCAGAATTTTAAAGGCATATTTTACTCTTTTTCAGGCTACTCTTAAAACAAATCCTGATGTTATGCCAAGCTTCAATCCAAGACTGGGGAGACATCACATATCCATTGGGTCACTCATGTAATTAAGGACCATTCTGATGTAGGATTTTAAAATTGAAGCCTTGAATGTGTAATTAATGCTGTATTTTAAATCTTTTTCAGGCTTTTAAAGGCTATTTTACTCTTTTTCAGGCTACTCTAAAAAGGAATCCTGATATGATGCCAGCTTCATTCCAAGACTGGGGGAGACATCACATATCCAGTGTGTCTCTCAGGTAATATCAGAGCATTCTGATGAAGGATTCTAAAATTAAGGGCTTAAAATGTCTAAAGCTATATTGACATATCTTCAGGCTGTTAAAGGCATATTTAACTCTCCTTCAGGCCACTCTAAAGTGGATTCCTACTGTTAAGCCAAGTTCATTCAAACTCTGGGTTAGACACTACATATCCATTGGGTCACTCAGGTAATTAAGGACCATTCTGATGTAGGATCTTAAAATTGAAGACTTGAATGTCTAATTAATGCTGTATTTTAAATATTTTTCAGGCTTTTAAAGGCATATTTTACTCTTTCAGGCTACTCTAAAAACAAATCCTGATTTTATGCCAGCTTCAATCCAAGACTGGGGGAGACATAACATATCCATTGTCACTCATGTAATTAACCCAAGACTGGGGGAGACATCACATATCCATTGGAGTCACTCAGGTAATTAAGGACCATTCTGATGTAGGATTTTAAGAGTGAAGCCTTGAATGTCTAATTAATGTGCTGTATTTTAAATCTTTTCAGGCTTTTAAAGGCATATTTTACTCTCCTTCAGGCCACTCTAAAATTAGTTCACTACTGTTAAGCCAAGTTCATTCAAAGTCTGGGTTAGACACTACATATCCATTGGGTCACTCCAGGTAATTAAGGACCATTCTGATGTAGGATCCTAAAATTGAAGCCTTGAATGTCTAATTAATGCTGTATTTTAAATCTTTTCAGGCTTTTAAAGGCTATTTTACTCTTTTCCAGGCTACTCTAAAAAGGAATCTGATATTATGCCAGCTTCATTCCAGGACTGGGGGAGACATCACATATCAGTGTGTGTCTCTCCAGGTAATATAGAGCATTCTGATGAAGAATTCTAAAATGAAGGGGCTTAAAGTAGAGCCACATTGACATATATATTCAGGCTGTTAAAGGCATGTTGCTCTCCTTCAGGCCACTCTAAAGAGTGGATTCCTACTGTTATGCCAGGTTCATTTCAAACTCTGTGTTAGACACTACATATCCATTGGGTCACTCAGGTAATTAAGGACCATTCTGGTAAGTTTTAATAATGAAACCTTGAATGTCTAATTAATGTATTTTAAATCTTTTTCCAGGCTTTTAAAGGCTATTTACTCTTTTTTCAGGCTACTCTAAAGGAATCCTGATATTATGTAGCTTCCTTCCAGGACAGGAGACATCACATATCAGTGTGTCTCTCAGGTAATATCCAGAGCATTCTGATGAGATTCTAAAATTAAGGGCTTAAAAGTAAGCTATATTGACATATATTCCAGGCTGTTAAAGGCATATTTAACTCTCCCTTCAAGCCACTCTAAAGTG
>JAEKDQ010001045.1:0-42988 GCA_026937815.1 Etheostoma perlongum
TTTGGTTCAATTTTATTTTTGTTTTAGAACAAAATGCAGAACTATCACGTCATTTTGAACCTCCAATTCATCATCCCCACTTACTTAGACAAAAACTAAGACAAGATTAAATAATAACCATAAATAAACAATACAATTAGAACAAAACAGACATGAACTGCCAAATAAACATATTATGTACCATATGACAGCCCATAGTAAGCTACATGTCTCTTCACAGAAGCTCATCACTGATCACTTTGAAGCAAGACACAAGTCCTAGATAGGTTGTAAACTATCTCTCCGTTCCTCCATGCTCCCTTGTTACAGCAGGCTATAGGTCTTTATATCTGGCAACGGGTTATTGCATCTACATGCACTCATAGAGGTAGAAACCACACATGCTCGAGGACATCTGGATTTACATTTATTTGAAATACATTCTCATATAGACTTCATCAATCTCTCCAGTTACATTCTTATTTACATAAAAATGTGGCAATTCATAGAGGCTTTCAAGTATTCAAGATAAGTGGCTCTATAATTAGTTACACAAGAATAGGAATCCCTGATCCTAGCAGTATATGCTTGACTGTAAACAGTGAAACATATGGCACCCTAGCATTTTACACTGTCGATCACGGGAAAAGCAGAAATGTGGCGATACGGTTGATTCTCCACACAGAAGGCTGTAGACTGATTACACCCAATGGCAACATTTTGAAATGTTCAAAAACTATTGTTTTTGAATGAATAATTTCTACAATATCCACATATAGCACATTTTCATAAGATTAGATTTGAAGTAATTGTGAATTTATTTGTTTTGAGAAAAACCTTCAAGAAAATAATAGTAAACATTCACTGCTGATTTAAAATCCTCTACAAACACCTAAAGGGACTTGGGTATATATATATATATATATATATATAGCCAGAAATAATAATAATAATAAATATATAAAAAGCCAGAAGTTAAGCTGCAGTGAGTAAAATGCAAATAAACAGAAGAATGTAAAAAGTAAGACCCTCATCCTCCCCTCTCTCTGTTGAAAGCGTAATGTATGCACAGAACAGCCAATAGGAACAGCTATATCTCTCTGGGATGACCTGTGATTGGCCAAAGACTCCTGTCACAACTAGATTTTCTAAAGCCTGAAAACAGGGTCAAGAGTAGATGCAGAAGTCCAGTCTTCTCTCAGTCCACTTGAATTACAATATGCTGATAAAACGTTATTATGATGACATTTTGCCCACTAAACCAAAAACAAAGTGCCTTCCTCAGCTCAAAGGCTGCATGAACCAGGCAACAAAATCCGCAGTTGATGAGAAGATTTATGTTTTCTTATTTGTACTTTCAAACAGTGTGTTTTGACATTTAATGTTATAGAGAAAAGGCTTTTTTGCCATGATACATAAAGGACACATGACTATTTTCAGCAATTGAAATGGACCTAAATTACTTTCTAGACCACTGGGACAAGTAATCTGCCACACAGACAGGGCAAAGAAAATACTGCATGAAAACCGCTAATATCTTTTAATTTTTAATTCTACAGATGTTCATTTTTCATAATGTGACCATCACATATCCAGCCAACTTTACTCAGTGCACAACCAGGGGGGAGCTTTGTCACTCACTGGCAGGAAACAAACAACATGTTCACCTTCTCTTGCCTCTTCCTGCTGCCGCTGGTCATAATGATTGTCTGCTACACCAGGATCTTCATCCAGATCTCCAAACGGATGAGGAAAAATAACTGTAAGCTCACAGCTGAGTCTGGTGTTTGGTTGTTCAGAACATACTGTAGAAGAGTGGGTCAGAAAAATACCTAAGAGTGATGCATTCATTTTAGTAATGATGTTGAATGCTCACATTCACTGTCCACTAAAACCTGGCTCTCTTTCTTTCCTACAGCGTCCTCAAACGAGCCACATCTCCGTTGCTCAAAGAACAACATCCCCAAGCTAGAATGAGAACTCTGAAATATGAGCATCGTTATAGTGATCTGCTTCATCGTCTGCTGGACCCCCTACTACCTGTTGGGTTTGTGGTACTGGTTCTTCCCAGACGACCTGGAGGGGAAAGTCTCCCACTCCCTCACCCACATCCTCTTCATCTTTGGGCTTTTCAACGCCTGCCTGGACCCAATCATCTACGGCCTGTTTACCATGCGTTTCCGCGGGGGCCGAAGGAGCTGCCACTGCAAAGCCACAGTGATGTCAGACCTGGAAACTAATGCCACCGTAAGGAAATGTACAGCCACTGCTTTGCTCTATGAAAAGAGGATGGTTACTGATGAAAAAGACAGAAGCTGTCAGGCTGAGTCAAAATCTCCTCTGAAGGGAGATATCCTTGTCATTTCAGCACTGAGAGTACAACATAATCCGAAAACAGAGCAGAACCAGGATCTTGACACTGCTAATGGAACTGCTTAAACAATTTCACTTGTTTCCGTGTTATCTGTAGCCTTGGAAACAGACACATCTGCAAGCTCGTGTGTTTCATCTGCTCTGGCAGAGGTCAGGCAGATTTCCAGCCAACGAAAAACAGTGAGCATAAACCGAGCTAAGTAAAGAGGAGCATCGTTGAGGCATTTTCAAAAACACCCAAGATGGCTGCAGCTGATGTGGAACTTTGTGTTGAAGTGCAATTTTAAAATTCTGATGGCAACGCATGTTAACACACATGTCGATGCTACACTATCACAGCTCATCCCTGCATGCTATAGTCTGTTTACATTTTTTGTTGCGCTGATTGGTTGTAGGACCGTCCAACTGGTCCGGCGGAAAATGAGGTTGAGTCTAAAACCTAACATGCATTTGTAGA
Organism: Etheostoma perlongum; assembly: GCA_026937815.1. Lineage (NCBI taxonomy): Eukaryota > Metazoa > Chordata > Actinopteri > Perciformes > Percidae > Etheostoma > Etheostoma perlongum. Next base: position 2,810 of record JAEKDQ010001045.1, read on the forward strand.
ATAAGTCTGAAAACATAAAATATCCATCACCTAGACGTGTCTTTATGTTTGTGGTGCTCCAGACTGCTCATCTTACTTGAGGCTTATATAACATCTTTTTGAACACACAAAACATGTTAGCAGCTGTTTGTTGCTTTGTGTGTTGTGTAAGTGGCTCCTAAAAACAAGTCTCCCATATACATTTACCAGGGTCAGGACTGGACAAGTGACAGGTTGTCAGGTTACACAAGCGTACTGCCTGTGTTGCATGTGGTTACACACCTATATCACATTCAGATTCATTGTTTATTGTCCTATACAGAGGGAATTTGCTTTCACAGCACACATTTAATACTCAAAACTGGTAATATCCAAAAACGGAGCACAAGCAGACAAGCACATTACAATATACAAGTCTGTTACAGTGTGCCCAGGCTATTTAGGGCAGAGATGGCAGACGTGTCTGAAAGGAAGCTTTAAATGACTGTTGAGGTTACTGAGGCTGAGAGCTTTTATTTGCAGCCACAGTACCACAAAACAAGACTAGAAGATTTACAGATGCTTTATCCTGTCCATCATCTCATAGTAGGGAAATGTTACTAAGGATTTTAATCATGTAATCATGTCATCCATGACAGTGTGACAGTGAGTCAGCATGCACAATGACTAGTGTTCCACTATGGAACTGGTTCCTACACAATCTGTAGGAATCAGACTGGATTAGAATGTAAATTACACTTCTTTATTTCGGTTCCACTTAATATATTGACTGAAATATTTTCCCTCTGTTGCTCCAAAATGGACGTAAAAATGTCACAGTTTCTCTGTAGTCTACCATTAGCTAGCTACTGTAAATGTAGGCTGCTTTTAAAATCCCATATTTTCCCTCTGGGCTCTGGTTCATGGGCGTAGCACAAAATTCTGGGCCCTGTAGAAAAGCATTTTCTATGGGCCCCTCCTCGCATCCACAGCTATTCATTCAAGCATCTTTTGGGCCCTCCTCATATAAGGGCCCTGGTACCCCCCCCCAGTCCAACACCCTTCTGGTTAGCATACCAACTCAACATTTATTTAGCTGTAACTTGTTAAAAATGTTGCTGTAATTTATTGTTAAATTATTGAAGTTGTGTGTTAGGTAACTTAGGTTTACTTATCATATATTTAAGTACTTTAAAACATTAATATATTGTTAAATTTAAATAATTTTCAATAAAGAAAAAAAAACTCTATAGAAGAGCCTTTCTTTCATTTTTTCACTTTTTCCAGAATCGGTTTAGGAATCAGAATCCAAACGAAAATGATGCAGCTCATTTGTTGACTCCTGTGTTTTTACTGTGATATAACCACATGATACTGCATTCTACCCAAGCTTGAAAAGCTGTTGTAATTATTCGTAAGCAATGGTCTGATAATGCGCTTGTTAAGAGTTTAGTGGGATTTATTTTTTTCTTTGGAACATTATAGAAATAACTTCCAGCAGAGATAATGTGGAGATAAAGGAAGACAGTTGCTGGAGTACTACTGCAATATAAGGCGTTCTGTAAGGAATATGCTGCTTTTGCAATTGCTACTACTTTATATTTGAGTCCATTGGCTAGATTATGGAAATAAGTTGACTGTTGTGTAGTCTTGAATTTCTGGCGATTATTTTATCCATTAGTTGTTTGATCTATAAAATGTCAGAAATTGGGGAATAATACAGATCACATTTTCCAAGTTGATTTTTTTAAATGACATGTTTGGCCCGACCAACAGTCCAAAATATATCCAAATATATTCAATTTACTGTCTCATGAGACAGGAAAGCAGCAGCTCCCCATGACTGAGACACTGGACCGAGGTACTCTATTGCTAGTTTAGCTTCCAAAATTATTGTAAGGATGAATTGGCAATTAAAATAGCTGACGAAGGATTTTCTAATAGTTCAGCTCCAGCTGTTACAATCGGGTCCATCCTCCCTCAGAATCTTTCAAATGGCATATATATATATTTATATTTTGAGATATGTTTTGTATACGGTGGTAACTGATGCCAAAGTATTTGTGTTGTTAGAAATTGTAAATACATGACCATCAAATGTATCCAAATAAACGGCAACAATAATCATCTTACAAGGAAAATATTATTACTGGAAATAAATGAATATTAGAATTTTGTTTAAACATTAAGGTTTTAATTATATCTAATGGAGAGTTAGCTGAGGTACAGTGGAGGAAAGAACAAACCCCAAAGGGATGCAGCTGTTTTATTACCTATTACCAAATTATTGGTAACACAATTTATTTATTTGTATTGGATTTCAGATAATCTGATCTAATAATTTTTGTTTTGTGACATAATTTAGTTGCCAGACTGTGGTTTATATTTTGATATATACTCATGTTTCCAGTTCACACATTGGATAAATACATATACAACTGATGTGTCCAGCTAGCACCAGATGGCCCCAACAGCTCAATCTCTACCTGAGAGAATTCTGTTAAATGGGCCCAGAATCCCAAACCCACTAGAGATGAATTGCTGTGGCCGTGCAAGAGACAGGGCCACAAATCAAAGCATTTCACGTTCCCCTTACACAAGAAAATAAATGACTCACGAGCATGAATCAAACACAACCTTTAAGCCAAGCGTGATGCTAAGACATGGCTAACAGTCAAGTAAAAACAAGCTTTAGGATTAGCTTAATGAATGAACTGGAAGGTGTTTTTCATAATGGGGGAATGAAGAGATCATGTCAAAGGTGGAAGTTACTTCTCTCTGGGCTACGTCTATGTTAATATGTTTTTGGTTTGGTAAACACATAGGCATAAGTTATGTAGATAATAATCAAAACTGGACAGTGCACCCCCCCACAAATATATTATCATAATTATGAATGAAAAAATAACAATTTCCCCATTTATTTTTGGTCAGTTAAAGCTTTAATGCTAAAGCCGTTTTAGCTTTCCCATGATGCTCTGAGAGAGTCTTTTTGACCAATCAGAGGCGTTGCCCATCAAATAAAGTGATGTCACAAATGTGATGCTTTAATATAAAGTGAATAATGCTATGGCTAATAATACTAGTCACCTGAACTAGTTGAGATATGGAGAGCATATTGTTATTATTATTATTGTATTATTGCTGTCTCTTAAAATGAATGTGAAACAGCCTTCCTAGATAGATAGGTGGAGATCTCCCCCCCCCAATGTTAAACCCAAAGTTACGCCCTTGGGTGAACAGATTTTCCTTTTACGGATTGGGTAGGTATCTTTTCTCATTTCACAAACGTTACCAGTAGAATTGCAATACCAGCCATTGATTTGGACAACCTGAATATCAGCAGTCAGACAGGCTCTGCCTTCTGATCAGTGTCTGGCTTCTGGCATGGCTTGACCTTGAAATCTGCTGTAAGAAAGTGCAGTGAATGTCTTTGTCTCTTTTTCTCTTCTCTTCATTGCTTTCTGATGACAGGGATACACAACAGTGACCAGGATGCTTGGTGTCACCTCACGTGGGACTCGCTGACTGGGCAGTGATCTAAGTGTCCGTCAGAAACAAAGGACCAGAGCTGGCCAACCTCTGACATCAGGCGGCGCAGGACTTAATGGATAGAGCTCTTAGAGCCAGGGAGAAGGGTTTGGATAAAAGCATCCATTACATGGATGACGTTATAACAAAAGATCACTGTATCCAACAGCAGTCTATGTGAGAGTATGTAATGCAATTCATTACATACTCTCATTTAATTTAGATTTAACAATCTTTGTTCCAACCCCCACTCATTCCTTTTTTTTTTTAATCAATGTTTTTATTGTTTTTCCATGTGGGAAACACACCACATTTCACAACATGCAACAGCACTAAACATCCACTATACAGCCATCTGGGCAGGAAAGACAGAAAACAACTAATGAAGAAATGACTAAAACACATAAACAATAATAATAAATAAAATAGGAAAAAACAAAAGAAAAAAGAAAAATAAAAAAAATAGGATGTGTGTGTGTGTGTGTGTGTGTGGGTGGGGGGGTGGGGGGGTAACTGTGTTGGCTGAGATCGATTTAGGCATGATAATAATATAACTCCCACCCATTCTTTTAGCCTGTAGCAATGAGTGTGGCATGGTAACTGAAAGAAATTGAGCTTGCAGATCCAAACAGCCTAAATTATGTGTCTAAGGAGATTTATGGGAGCTCAGAAATCCAAGAAGACCAAAGCATCGTGCTTGGCGCACCCGTGAAAGTTGTCATCATGGGCGTGACTAATTTTTAGGATAATCTGAGGTCAAGAAATGTTGCATCTCCCAACCTGTCCAGGGAGAGTTTAGGGCATGCAGGAGGATGAATGCATGCTAACAATATAAACAATATACTCTAAGTATGTGACCAGAGCACATTTTTCTCCCATCCAGGAATGCTGTGCAGACTAGACAGACCCTCTTTAGCAGCGCTGTGGAGATATGTCGGGCAATGACTAGTGCAGAAGTGACCAATAAAGCACAATCAACCTGTAATTAATAAACTAAAATTAAAATTAAATTAAAATAACCCAGAGGGATATAACAATTATAAGTTACAGGATAAACGGATGGGTCCTGACTACTCTATAATGTGCACTTCAGTGTTCATTTTAGCATGATTAGACAAAGGAAACAAATTATACATAACATACATATATAATATATAAGTTTATATTATATAAGTTCACATTGTTGGTGGACACAAAGGCAGAAATCCTAATCTTTCATATTTAGAAAATGGAAAACAACAACTGTTTCATCAGAAGTCATGATATATGATCATAAGATATACTGTATGACCATATAACATAAACCCATAATGGTACAGTATAGTGGATTTTATAGTGGGGACACCACCTGTGCCATCATCATTTGTTGATGAAAAAATGAAAAACACACAACCATAGTCACTCTTGACAATACTGCTGTTCTGGTTGGTCACTTGTCACAATATCACTGAAACTGGAACTGCAGTCCTATTTTCAGCTAAGACTGAAACATAGAATGTGTTTGATGACTCTTATTGCTGACATTGTTTTGTACTTGGCCCACTTTATTTCCTCATCTGTTCTCGGCTGGAGAAGGCCAACTCATTCCCTGCACGCTGATCCTTCCCAGGCCTGTCCACTTGTATCACGTCTTGTCTGCTGAGAGGGATCACATTGACCGATGAGTGCATCATCACGCAGGCCTCTTCTGAACATGTATCCCAGTCATGAGGCTCACAGAACAGATACACGTACTTGTAGCTTGCTAAACGACAGCTGCTGAATCCAAGAAACAAACATGTTTTGCGTTTGCCTCATTACAGCCGCCAATTCAATGTTCTGACATGAAACCCACACACATGTACTGGCTATGTAGAGTCAACACTCCGTCAGTACGGTGTTACAGACCAGTGGCTCTGGGAAAATAGTGCCTTCTCTTACAGAATCCATTCAGAATTGTGCTTTTATAGAGCTAGATCAGCTGACTGCTCTGGGCTACATCTTTCAGTGTCTGGTTAATCACCACTTCTTATGGGGTCAGCTGATGTCTCTTAGATTGTGATTAGCCTGGATATGGTCTCTGGCCTACAGTGGTTGGGATTAGGCCCTGTGGCTGTTTGCTTTTCCACATGGATTCTAATATGTGGAGTCTAGTACATATATTACAATAGGTTGAGTGGAGTTATTTGAGTCCATATTTTGTGGTTGGGGAGCAGGGGAATGCCTCATTATCAATGTGTTGCAGACAAGTACACTGTCTCATTTCTTACTGTGATTTGTTTGTGCAGTTTTGGGCAATAAAAGATAACTATGAAATAGTATTTCATTAGCTTTAAATTCAGAGAAAGAAGTGAAGAAATATCTTGCTTGATTTGTGCCAGGCCTTTTTTTCCCAAAAAGAGAAAACTCTGGCTTTGGAACCAAACTGGGTTGAAGACATGGCATTCTCTCTGCAGTGAAACCACTTTACTGTACAGACTAATGCAATTCTTTCTGTTAAGCATTGGTGCAGATAAAGTGCAGAGATAGCTGAAAATCATTACATCTATGCCCAGTCTTCACTTTCCAGAGAGCAGGTTGCTACAATCATTGGTAACTTGTTTTGTCATGTCAATGTGCATTTAACACACCTTCTGTGACCTTTCCAAACATGACAACACTATCAGGAACTCAACTGCACTTTGAGTTCTGCTGCAAAGAAAAGCTGGAGATTGCTTACTCAGTTTACAGTTATATCCTATATCTTATTTGGCTTCAGCAATGCGAGAGAAATATAGTAACATTTAATCCTCATTTGTCCTTGGTTGTTGTAATCAATTAATTAATACGCTGCGTAAAGATAAGTGTGGTGATTTTCTAATTTTCTTTGGCACCAAATTCCTTGAAAGGATTCTACTAGCCTTATACAGCTTATACGTTTTCAAAGTCTGACAGCGTGGGACCTGCCTCAGAGAAAATCCTGTTTTACATTGGCATGCACCTTGCTATGATGGCGAGTGAAGAAAAAGGTTTTCACAGTTTGAAAACCTCTGTTCAATAGACCTCCACTGCTGCTGATTCACCAACCCATGTGTTTTTGTTGTCTTTATCATTTGCATCACCCCTTTCTGGAAATACATCTTTGTTAAAGTGACTATATGTAACTTTTACACGTTTCTAAAAGTGTGTAATGTTCCATCTGATCTTAAACAACCTGATATTAATTTGTCTGCCTATGGGAGGTAGACGGCCCTACACAGCACACATACTGATCTGCTGTAGTTATGGCTGATACTGGGGCTATCACAGAAAAGAAGGAAATTAAACAAAGAACAACTAAAAGCCAAAAGAGAAAAGGAAAGACAACTGGCAAAGCCGAGTCAATCTCGGTCGGGCTTTCAACAGATGGAGACAATTAGTGGATTGTAAATGATTCAGAATCAGAATCAGAAATACTTTATTGATCCCCGAAGGGAAATTCTGTGTGCAAGAAGTATATAAATATCAGAGTAGAAATATAAATAAAAAAATATAAGGAGTGTGGATCTGTACGGTATTTACATTGTTAGATAGAAGATAGAATGTAGCCATCAGAAAGTTTCAACCTACTTTATGTCACAATTTATAAAAAAGTATATAGGTATATCTTTGTTTTGGCCACTTGTGAGTAGCGTAACAAGCTGTAAACACAGATTGACATATCATCACATTTGCATTTAGTGTTTTAGTTGTGTAAACTTGTTAGCTAGTTCAGTTTAGCTGATACGGAGCAACATTAACATTCATTTGCGGTTGACTTTCTGTAAGTGATTAATGTAAGCCCAGTATTGCTCTAGTAATATCTTGCCCTTTGGCTGCTAAATGCTTCTTGCCAGCTAATGTTAGTTGCTAATTGATGTCTCAACATGTTGCTATGAATAATGCCAACATGATTTTGATCTTCATACTTTGTAATTGAAATAAATACCAAAAGCATAACAAGATCACAGAATAAAAACATACACACAGGCTTTGTTACCTTGTAGTAATATTAAAGTGATCGGATGACCAGTGGACAGCGCTAGGTAAAGGTGAAAACACCCTAAGCACGCATCCACATCTGATCACGCAGACAGCATTGGGAGGCGGCTTAGGCCACATGAGTCCACATTCTTATAGCAGTGAGAGTGGGTATGTATCCTGGGCCACATTGAGGACCGCCTGTTTAAACTACATACTTATTATAAGTATTGCATAAAGATCAGGAAAGTGAGATTGGATCACAGGTGTTCACACAGGACCCATTGGGAGACACATTTTACTGCTAGGTGTAAACACATATACTTAGAGCTTACATGCGAAATCCATGCTAATTAACAATGGAGTGCTATCAGAGATGGTTTGTGGGGATTTGAGTTAATAGTGGCAAGAAGAGACTGTTAACTGTCTTCTTCTTCTTCAGGTAAATGGTAAGTTTCAGCGGGGTGTAGCGTCATGACAGTAAAGAGGTATGTTTAGAATGTGGGTGTGTGTGTGTGAGATTTGTGTGTGAGGTTGGTGTGTGAGATTTGTGTGTGAGGTTGGTGTGTGTGAGGTTGGTGTGTGTGAGTGAATGAGCGAGGAGCTACATACAATATGGCTGCCGGTGTGATGTGCACCGTGAATCTTTCTTCACCTATTGATATCCATCTACAGATGAACGCTGTAGGATCAAAGGAAAGGTTTGAAAAAGCCTCAGTTTGGAGGTGTCACACCTTGCTATCAGCACAAAATATCAGACAAACAGAAGTTTGAAGGGACAAAATTAGTTTTCAGGGGTTGTGTTTTGTGTCCTTTTGTGTCAGATGAAGGTTAATTAGAGAGATAAATAGATTGATATGCTAAAGGTCAGAGAGGAGGTTTTTGTTAATTTAAATTTTGGGTGTGAATGCTACATTTCATCAAACCTGTTCAAGATTTCGATTATAGGCAACAACCTTGCTGTAAACTGGCTTTGTGTTTCATACACTAATGTCTGAGATGGTTTGCAGAGGGGAATCTAGCTGCTCAGCTAAACCAGTCAGTTGCACCCTTAAATAGTATATATCCTGTAGTCCTGTCCCCGGTCTCTCAGGGGGGTTGAATCTGTGACCTCCCTTTCATCTCTAGACCAGGATTTGACAAGACAAAATGAAACTGTAATGATGCTGGTGGGGAAATCTTGTCAAAGCAGGTAGTAGTAGTAGACACAGGAGAGAAAAAAGGAATACAATAATGGAGGCACTTTGTATGAATGACTAAAACAGTGCAGTTACAGGTTTGGTGACGTACAGAGATATGCTATTGGGACAGAACAGAGCAACATTGTTAGGTACTTTGCTGCCATCTATTGGCACCACAAAGGGCTTGGGTACATTTGGTCTTAATACGCAATGAAAACTCAATGCTAATAGAATAGGCTTTTTTTTCTCTAAATGCACACGATATATAAGCAATCTATTTCTTAAAATGCATAAAATGACACTACAGGCCTGTCCCTCACAGTCAGACTCTACAGGCCTGTCCCTCACAGGCAGACTCTACAGGCATGTCCCTCACAGTCAGACTCTACAGGCATGTCCCTCACAGTCAGACTCTACAGGCATGTCCGTCACAGTCAGACACTACAGGCATGTCCCTCACAGTAAGACTCTACAGGCATGTCCCTCACAGTCAGACACTACAGGCCTGTCCCTCACAGTCAGACTCTACAGGCATGTCCCTCACAGTCAGACTCTACAGGCATGTCCCTCACAGTCAGACTCTACAGGCATGTCCCTCACAGTCAGACACTACAGGCCTGTCCCTCACAGTCAGACACTACAGGCCTGTCCCTCACAGTCAGACATTACAGGCCTGTCCCTCACAGTCAGACATTACAGGCCTGTCCCTCACAGTCAGACATTACAGGCCTGTCCCTCACAGTCAGACATTACAGGCCTGTCCTTCACAGTCAGACATTACAGGCCTGTCCTTCAAAGGCTCAAATGCGTAACCCGTGCCATTAAAATGACAAATTTACGTGTGTATATAATATGCTGCAGCCGTTGCCTAGATACCTTTGCAGGTCCTACCATGCCAGTGACGTCATCGATATTGTCAGCGTTCTAATACTAACAAACGCAATTTTTGTGTTGCTTAAAAAAAACCTATATTGATTTGTTTAATCACATTTTTTTGTGTAATTTATTTTTAATTATCATAACGAACAAGGCATGTGGATCCTTGTTCCATTTCTGAATCACAGATTTGAATTCAGTTGCTAATTAAAGTGAACTGGTGGGACTGTCTCTAAGCCCTGTGATTGGATGGCACCACACTATGTAAGCTGTGATTGGCTCCAGGGGCGGACTGGGACAAAAATTCTGTCGTGGCACTGTGTCCTCACCAGCCCACATTACCACGCCCATGCAGCTCCACCCACGGACACATGCATTCACTAATTACATCTATGTACAGATGATGAAATGATAGAAGCAGTACCTTATGTAACAGATTTTTAACATTTAATGAAAGTAATTGACAAATAATGCTTACTACTTTTTAAAGAGCACTGGTTTGTAACAAATTGACACATACTACCTATTTATGCCGTTTGTATGCTGTTACTGTCATTCTGTACAGATGTTCTTTGTTGTCTCTGTCAGTCTCTTTCTCTCTGTTTACACTGTACATAATGTTCAATCTGTTTTAACTCTATAACTGCAATCAAAACATGTTTTTATGGCTGTCTGTGATTAGACTTCTGGGTTTTTCCTTGGTCAGATTTGACACATAGCAGGGGGGCTGTGGGGGTCCTCCCCCAGGAATTTTTGAAGGTAAAAAACTTAAATTCCTGGATTCAGATACATTTTTAGGCACCAATTTATGGTAAAAACGTCATTATTTCTGACAAGGAAATCACAAAATTCTGGTGGCAGGTAACCATTTAAAATCCAAAATATAATGTAATATTATTATATTCAGTAGTCCAGTAAGGGGTTTTTCAGATCCGGGACAAGGGCTGTATAAGACAATACTTTACCCTAAAGTCCAATTTTTAATTAGCATGAATTTATGGCTTATGGTCACTTATTTTCCCCCAATGAGCACGTTTTGCTCCCAAGTAGAAAAATATAGGAAACAATAACCCAATCATGTTATGGATCCAAAACGTAGTGAAGTGTAATGTTTTCCACATTCATAGCCTACAGTGGACCACCCCAGTTCATTTATACATGTGAACCGGATTAATCGCAGAGATTAACCTACATGGTGCAGAACTACCCACTATGGGGATGGTTCACAGCAGAACGGTGCTGCTTGACAAAATTAGACTACACTACTATTTATTGCGACAATGAAACTGTCTCAATTTAATACTCATGTTGTCAGATGGCTGCGTCAACAGACAGCAGTCGGAGCTCTGTGTCCGTCAGCAGCCAAAAATCTGACTGGCCCACATTTAAAAATTTGTCCCCCATGGCATTGGCCAGAATTGCCAGCTGGCCAATCCGCCCCTGCACTGGTATAGCTAATGGATGTATAGATGTTGCTCCATACTGACATTACCTTCAGTGACCTCCAGAGGGCACTACAGAACAGTGTACACAATGTAAATACGCATGAGTATTTACATTTGAGGCACTAAGCTTACCAGATGTAGAGATGCAGCAATGATGGACGCATGCATGTATGATTCTTCTCCTACATCATTTGTAATAATCAGTGCAAATATAACAGGCTTCTATTCTGCCTTCTTTGCTGTTTTTGTGCTTGAGAAAATAGGATATTTATTTGACTGTTGGTCACCTGATCAAATTTACATCATTACAATGAGTGTGCTGTGATGGCTGTAGTGGTATGTGTTTAACAGAACAAAAAGTGTATGAACCTTTCACTGGGTGAACTCTGTTGCACACGCTTAATTGGTCTGACTGGTAGGCCTACTACAGTTCCACAAAAACTGCTGGTGGTGTAGGATATATTTTCTGTGAGGGACATTTGTGCAGAACAGAGCTGAGTTTTAGATTTCTGCTTGTCTGCTGTATCAGGTAGGAGGGTCCATATGAATTGGAGCCTGTAGGAACTGTCCTCACTTCATGGCAGAGATAGTTGGCAGGCAGGCTGGTGAGGTGAGAGATACCATATGAAGATGAAAACAGATGGGATGAACATGAAATGGCTGCCTCTCATTGGGATAAAGGGAAACATATCTGTTACAACACAGTTCATTCAAGGTGCATGAACTAGACATAACCCAGGGCAAGCAATAACTCAACCGCTATTAGAAACCATAGACTGCATTCTGTAAACTTGTCTTTAAGACTAATTTCTATTGTCACTTGCATTAAAACAGCAGATGAAACCCCCCACTGTCACCCACCCACACACTTCACACCCCAACTGGGCTATTGGATCTGAACACCTGTTTCATTGTGGAAATAAAAAAGGAACGGTTCTTAAGATGTCTCTCTGACGGTTAGTGTTCTTGTTACTTTTCAATAGTTTACACCTTTATTTACAGTACCACCCTCCAGTTTGGTTTTCATGGTTTTTGTGAATCCCAGAATTTCATGTTTGTGCTATGAGTATGCGCGTATTATGAGTACACACACAAAAACATACAAAAACAAGAAGATAATGAACCAATTTGCACTGAATTTATTACAGATTGATTAAAAGAAGAAATCAACAAAAAGAAATCAAAGAAACTGAATCAAAAAGTTAAGGTAGCTATTGAAATATTACAGCCAATACCATGGGGAAAAAAATATCTTTTTACGTTTGGCAAAAGTGACAATGTAAATGAGAATGTTAGATAAGATGTGTTGTTTCTAGCAGCCATAGAGCTTATTGATCCTTTTGATGTCCCAGGAGGACAAGCCCTGCCTCTGGCCGATCTGGACGTTAGGGTTGGGGATGGGGACCATTGTGTCCCTCCCGTTGATGGAGAAGGCTGTTCTGTCATAGTGCATGATGGAGCCGTAGTCATAGGGAGTGTTCTGGTTGTCTGTGTCCTGCTTGTTGAAGTTGTAGGCCTGAGCAGGGTCGATGTTTTCCCACATGATCTTGATGTAGCTGTCACGGTCGCTTCTGCACTGTTCGTGCTGGAAGCCCAGAGCGTGGCTGAACTCGTGCTGGACGATGCCGTAGTAGAGGCAGCCCTGCCTGTTGAGAGAGAGCACCTGAGCACCCCCCCACTCTGCCCAGTGAGGAGAAACATCCTCCTTGGTTCTGCACGGTGATGTAGTCGTTCTCGTTGCTACGGGGGACGAAGCGGATACAGGTTGGGCCGCTGAAGCCCTGCAAGGCGCTGCTGATCAACTGCTTCTCATAGCTGGTGTACTCACTGCTCACGGCGTAGGGGACCATCACCTGGCCGCTGGAACTTTTCTTCCAGAAGCAGTTCTGGGTATAGCACTTGATGGCGTTTCTGGTTCTGGGAACCAGCAGGTCTCCTTCCAGCAGGATCTCATTGCTGCCGTTGTTGGCGGTCAGAATCCTGGTGGATATGTTGATGGTGTCTGGGGCTTTTTCTTCTTTGTCTCCTTCCTCCTGGAGAGGACGTGCCTGAGAGAGGCCGAGCAGGAGCAGCAGCACCAGGCTGGTAGAGGGACTCATGTTCAGGGTCGGTCTGGAGGCTGTGGAGCTTCTCTGGAGAGCTGCTGTGGAGAGACTCCTTGAAGCTTGATGTTTGACTCAGTTCAGTCCAGGGTCTTTATACTCTCCTCTACAGGTGTGTCTGCATGAGGCTTATGGGTTGGGGTCTACACTGCTAGGCCTGAACAAACCTCTGGAGGGAGGACTCCACAGACAAGCCCACTTTTTAAACATGGTTTGTTATCTCTGGTCATGAGATGGAAGAACACAGCTTAACAGTGTTAACCAGGTTGCATTTGTTAAACTACACACTTCAGATGTTGTGTCACATTAGATTCTCTTCATCAAACCAGACTAAATTAAACAGAGTCATGTATTTGTTCATTTGAAACTTCCTTCTGATGTTTCTTTAATACAATAAAACAAAATTGCTTGTATGATTGATCAAAGTAAGGATGTAATCAAATACAAATCTATTATTCAGATAGAAACAGATGATGCACTCTGACCAGAACAACAATAATAGTAAAAAACTCATAACTTTAGCTCTTGGCTTATGTTTTAATATGTGGTGTGTACTTTTTAAACATGTTAGCATCTTTGCAATTACTATAAGACGATGAAAGCAAATACAATAGATCACCAAGGGGACGTGAATGTGTGAACCAGATGTCATGGAAATCCATCCAATATTGGTTAGGACATTCCACTCAAAAGGTTTCTCAGCTGGTGTGTTAGTTGAACGTTGTGGGTGAAAACGGTGGCAATGGTGTGGGGTGAATGTCTGATTCTGGAGATGAGTGTCTGAATGTCTTTATGTAAGATGTCTTCTACTGCTGTGTTTGAGTAAGGGGGATGAAGGGATGCATGTGCACGAGGTCTTGTGAAGCCTGCGAACACGGGGAAGAAAAGGCGGAGATCGCCTGAGACATGACAGACAGAGGGAGCAGGCACATGGGGAATTACGACCTGACCCCCGCCAGGGGGAGCTGGAGAGACGCGCCGTGGCTAGGGAGGCCCGTGACGTCATGAGTGATCCCACAAAAGTTACTTTGTCCAGTGTATCCTCATTGTGTGTCACATCCTTAGCTCCACTAAGCTCAGCTGGTTTTATTTTTCTTTGGTTTACAAATGGCTTTTAAGCAACTTTTATCAAAGTGTATATGTACAGATTAAATGTGTGTGACAGAAATACTGTCGCTTCTCTCTCTGATGACCTGTGTATTTGAAATCCCCATTTGCGCCTTTTATGACAAGCTGTTAAAGTTGTAGCAAAAGCCGCGTGTACCTTGGACCTTGGTTGGACCACTCTTACAGAGAAGAAACAGCTGGATGGAGACGGATAACATCAGCTCCACAACAACAACAACACTTCCTTGTTTCTCACTGACCTATAACTGAAATAACCAATCAGATGCTAGCAGAAGAAATGTGAGGTAAATCACAGAGATAGATTCATAACTGCTTATATAGATAATTAAATATGCAAATACTGAGTGTGTAGACACATATATGTAAATAGTTAACTGTATACACATTGTAAAAACATTTTAACATGTAAACCTTACACTCATATATACATATAAAACTATAGTTATTTTTCTTGTTATACCATTTTCACCTGTTACTGCATCAGTGGCAACTTTTCACCATTTTTGGTAGTTTGTTTCCATTTTAATGAAGTGACATCATGTTTAGGAGGGTGAGCATAAACTTTCAATCACGTTCAATGATGTTCCCTGTTTGTTATATTTTTAAAGTTTGGTTTTTAGGCTAACTCATGAAGAATGTTGGTCCCATCAAAACAAATAAGAAATATATTTGATATAGTAATAACAATTGTGTTTAAGTGTAGAACGTTAGCTATCTAAACCTAGATCACTCCCACATTATGGCTATCTTAGCTCAAAGCTTTCCCCCCCCCTAGCAGTCCTGTTGGGGCTCTGGACCACTAGGAACCAGTCCGCCATTACCGATGAGTTTTCCAGAGCCTTCCATTGGCTACCACAACGCTGTGGAGCTAGTTCTGGCCATGCAAGACTGGGTGGATCTTAATCAGGTTTTCTTTGTCAAACGAACCCCATAGCCCTATCAGACCAACTCAAGTAGACGCTTGTCATGTTCCAAATGTCTTCATTTTAATATAACAACTGGATATTATGTAACTATTAATGCTATCAAAGAGGATATTGTTTCAATAATCTTAAGTGTCAGTTTTCGTTTTGCATTTGTAGAATTCGGCGTGCCAGAAGCTGAACACTTGAGCCATTTATGGATTAATGTAAGCTATTTATCTATTACCTTTAGATAATTATTTCAACCATTTTATCCATTACTTTTAGCTAACTACTTACCCGTTACCTTTAGCTAACTATTTCAACCATTTATCCATTAGGCTACTTTATGCTAGATATTTCATCCATATATCCATTACTTTTATCTCATGTAGCCATTACTTTTAGCTAACTACTATTGTTATGAAACAATCCGATCATAACTGTTTTGTGGTTTATATGTTGGAGAACAAAGAAACACCAAGCATGGGTTCAGTTCCCAATGTGGACTTCAAATAAACTCCAGTGTCCATGTTCATGGTCAAAAGGGAACCAAATGCTACAGTGTGGCTCACTGAGGACTTTTTAGTTTTTGAAAACAGGTCGATGACAGAGAAGACATAAGCTTAATACAGAGACAACACTTGTTGGCAGGATCAGCTCCTTGTTGGTTTTGGTCTTTTCATGGGAATTGTTAAAAAATTAAAATATATAGAATAGTAAGTAAACTTCCCGCCATATCCTTTACATGTAAATGGTGAGATTAGATCGTGGAGGTTTTATTTTGTATTTCACTGCCTTATATTATGCAAGTTTGGAATGTTGCCAATGTATGTGTGAGCTGATTTACGCAAGATTAATATATAAGGTTTATGAGTAGAAATAGATAAATGAATAACACAAACAAATATTGAATGCATGCTTTAATTTGATAGTGTACAGTACCAGAGAATTCACAGATTGGTAGTCTTAGATTCTGCTGTCTGCTTAAAAAATATTTGAACAGAAACTTGTTTTCATAAGTGATAACTTCAGATAAGATGTGTTGTTTCTAGCAGCCATAGAGCTTATTGATCCTTTTGATGTCCCAGGAGGACAAGCCCTGCCTCTGGCCGATCTGGACGTTAGGGTTGGGGATGGGGACCATTGTGTCCCTCCCGTTGATGGAGAAGGCTGTTCTGTCATAGTGCATGATGGAGCCGTAGTCATAGGGAGTGTTCTGGTTGTCTGTGTCCTGCTTGTTGAAGTTGTAGGCCTGAGCAGGGTCGATGTTTTCCCACATGATCTTGATGTAGCTGTCACGGTCGCTTCTGCACTGTTCGTGCTGGAAGCCCAGAGCGTGGCTAAACTCGTGCTGGACGATGCCGTAGTAGAGGCAGCCCTGCCTGTTGAGAGAGAGCACCTGAGCACCCCCCACTCTGCCCAGTGAGGAGAAACATCCTCCTTGGTTCTGCACGGTGATGTAGTCGTTCTCGTTGCTACGGGGGACGAAGCGGATACAGGTTGGGCCGAGGAAGCCCTGCAAGGCGCTGTTGATCAACTGCTTCTCATAGCTGGTGTACTCACTGCTCACGGCGTAGGGGACCATCACCTGGCCGCTGGAACTTTTCTTCCAGAAGCAGTTCTGGGTATAGCACTTGATGGCGTTTCTGGTTCTGGGAACCAGCAGGTCTCCTTCCAGCAGGATCTCATTGCTGCCGTTGTTGGCGGTCAGAATCCTGGTGGATATGTTGATGGTGTCTGGGGCTTTTTCTTCTTTGTCACCTTCCTCCTGGAGAGGAAGTGCCTGAGAGAGTCCGAGCAGGAGCAGCAGCACCAGGCTGGTAGAGGGACTCATGTTCAGGGTCGGTCTGGAGGCTGTGGAGCTTCTCTGGAGAGCTGCTGTGGAGAGACTCCTTGAAGCTTGATGTTTGACTCAGTTCAGTCCAGGGTCTTTATACTCTCCTCTACAGGTGTGTCTGCATGAGGCTTATGGGTTGGGGTCTACACTGCTAGGCCTGAACAAACCTCATGAGGGAGGACTCCACAGACAAGCCCACTTTTTAAACATGGTTTGTTATCTCTGGTCATGAGATGGAAGAACACAGCTTAACAGTGTTAACCAGGTTGCATTTGTTAAACTACACACTTTAGATGTTGTGTTACATTAGATTCTCTTCATCAAACCAAACTAATTTAAACAGAGTCATGTATTTGTTCATTTGAAACTTCCTTCTGATGTTTCTTCAATACAATAAAACAAAATTGCTTGTATGATTGATCAAAGTATGTAAATGTGCTGTATTTATATAGCGCTTTTCTAGTCTCTCTAGACAGGATACATTCACCATTCACACCGTTCAAGGTGCCACCTGCTCATCAGAAAAACATGCACACACATTCACACTCCGATGCGCAGCATCGTGGACAACTTGGGGTTCAGTGTCTTGCCCAAGGACACTTCGACATGGGACTGCAGAACTGCAGTATTTTAACATGTTAGCATCTTTGCAATTACTATAAGACAATGAAAGCAAATACAATAGATCACCAGGGGGGACGTGAATGTGTGAACTAGATGTCATGGAAATCCATCCAATATTGGTTAGAACATTTCACTCAAAACCATGGATGTCCACCTCATAGTGGCTCTCGAGGAAAGATCAGAGGGTTCACCAAAGTCAGTAGGATTCATCTCTGGGAACGATAAATGTGTTTTTATAATTTTGAGCCAATCCATCAAGTAGATATTGAGATATTTCACAGGATGAGGGGCAGCTTTGACCTGCTAGTAGAGCTACATGCCAGGGGAGGGATCACCAATCTTAGTAGCACTTATCCTCCTGGGACCATGAATGTCTGTACCAACTTGAATGGCAATATTTAAATTGCTCTTAAAGTATTTCAGTCTGGACCAAAGTGATTGGTCATCCTTATCATTGGTGTCCTTAGAGACACGCTGCTAGCATGGCTAACAAATCCAGAATGTCACACACAACATCTAATGCTATTGGTGTTTCCAAAAATCTGTTATTTTGTTGAAAAGTATAAAATTATAAACCTCTGTTAATCAATCATAATAGGTAGTATACTGTAGAATACATGAGAGACACAAACTGGGCCTAACATTAAGTATATGAAGTTTTCACCAGATTTTTTATTTTAAAGCAGAACAAAGATTGACTGACACTGTAACTATACACAGCTGAATTAGCACAACTTTCTTGCCTTTCTCCAGCAGTCAGATTCACTATGTTCTCTCAGAAGGAATCACTGCACATGAGGAGGCACCTTTAATGACATTTCAAACATGTTAAGAAAACACGGTGTAGGCAGCGCCAATTAGTTTCATTTCTCTCTCTACTGACAGACCTGATTGGTTAGTTTCTCTCTACTGACAGACCTCCACATTTACAGACAACAAAGCCACGTGTTGGAATTGACTGGAATTCTCCTTTAAGCATTAAATATAACTCTGACATAATTTTCATTTGTGTTCTTATAATTTAGTTGTTGGTTACAGGATAAACCCATAAATGCATTCTTCTTTCTGGACCTTGTGATTAAGAGGCATCCTAAAATAATGTCTTCAGTTGGCTTGCACTGCATCAGCAGGCACTTTGGTTGATCTTAAATCACCCCCGATACTCTGAGTGACTCAATGAGAAATGGAGGTGCTTCCTGCTGAGTCCACAGTTTTCCTGATAGATTGTGCTGCTTCAGATGCTATTGAACTGGTCCTGAAAGAGCATCTGAATGGTCCGAGGAATATTGTAAGCCAAAAGCTGTGGGGAGAGTGGTGAGTGACCTTGGCACTCAGCGCTTTCTTATTTCACGGTTATAATGGAGTTTTTTTGGCCTTGTGTTTTTACTGCTGTCTCTGTGGCTCTCTGTCCTGCCACTCTGCTCTCATTTTTGTTCTTCTGCATGATGAACTTCAGGCTGGATGAACTCCTGAGACAAACAGGACAAATACTTAATAACTTTTTATTGAAAAAATCAAAGAAAATTGTTGCTGAAAGTGATGTTTGTATTATACCAGAATAAAGCATATCAGAGCCAGTGTATATTCAGGCGTATATTCATTTTTTAAGTGGACCCCACTAGGAAATAAACGAATGCTTTCACATGGATTTGCACTATGATTTTGAGTTCAGTGATTCCAATTTGACATAAACATGACTCAAACCAGCCAGACAGGTGAAAATAGAGACACATTTAAATATTGACCCTTGGAAATAAAGCTTATTATGTTATTCCAGATATTTAGGAATAAGGTAATTGAAAATGACATTCTAAAATCAAACATTTTGTGACTAAAAGTATACTGCATTTGGTGTAAACAGACTAATAATGAAGCTTATAGTGCAGTAATAGATCAGTTGTTCCATCCATCTACCTTTCTAACTTCTCTGTCCGATCTCCTTGGTCATACTAAAAACATTTTGCTCTATTATTAGCAAATACAGTCGCCTCTGACTTCTCGTGGCCTTGACTGAGCATCTTCATCTCATCTTCACAGTAACTTTCCTATACATTCACACTATTAGCAACCTTAGTCCACTACTCCTGGCAGCGCCATGAGAGAAGTGTTGAGGTTCAGTGTCTCACTGCACCTCACCAGGCGTTAAGAAGAATTAGAGACACTTCTCTTAATGGGATGTCTTCTGGTGAATTACATTGTAGTGAAAATAAAATAGAAAACAGCAGGAGGCTGGATTACAGTCAGTGTCGTTAAGTGGTTTGAATTTAGTGGCACAGAACACAAGGATCCCATTCTGAAAGCTAGATAGAAATACTGCTCTGAAGTCCTAAACAGATGGTGGGTAGTGTCTGATCTACACTTGAAAACTGAACCAATTTACATAAAAAATGATCATCTGGTAAGATCTACACTGTTAAATGTGAACTCATCTTACAATGTTATGGGTTTATTGTTGCAGTATTAATCTCCAAAGTAATATGAGGACACATTTACTATGGAAAAATTAGCATGTGCTGTGTCATACATGCAGTTGCTATTGTCAGTGTCAATGATGATGATGATGATGATGACGATGTGGGGAAAACACGTTGACAGAGAGGGGGAGGAACGGAGAGAGAGACAGAGAGACTACACCTCCCTCGTGGTGCTTTGGTCTATGGATGGATGGGAGGAGGAGCATCAAAACACCGCCTGAAGGACGCAGAACCGGGCTGAGAAACCACATCCAGTCGGTACTGGTCCCTGGATGTGGGGGTCCCGGTGTTCCTCTACGCCGTCACCTTCACCAGCAGCTCCAAACCTGTGGACGAGGCCTCTCCACCTACAGTCCAAATCTACACAAAACACACAGTTAGTCAGTTAGTAAGCTCACAGCTACGGTGGCCCACAGGGCCAAATGCCTTGCATTAAGAAAACACATGCAAATGGTCAAAACACACGCAAATCAAAAAAACAACTTCATTAATTTGACCAAACGTATGTGCAGCATTTAGCAAACGTGCTGCAAATACACACAACACAACCAAATACACAAACGCGCTGCAAATACACACAACACAACCAAATACACCAACACGCTGCTAATACACACAACACAACCAAATACACACAACACACCCAAATACACACAACACAACCAAATACACACAACACAACCAAATACACAAACGCGCTGCAAATACACACAACACAACCAAATACACACAACACAACCAAATACACACAACACAACCAAATACAATTGTTTTCTTAATTTCCGTGTGTTTTGACCATTTGCATGTGTTTTGTTAAATGGCAGGGCGTTCAAACCCTGTCAGCCACCGTAAACAGCTAATGTATACATGGCAATATATATGGCATTTAGGCAACCTTTATCACAACGTTGGCATGGCAACATGTCCAGACTAGTGCAACAATAACTTGTCACTTAAAAAAAATGAAAAAAACGAAATAAGATGTATTACCTACCACCATATAGTTGTTTTCTGTTATTTAATATGAATAAACTATTTGGTCATATCAAATGTAGCCTAATTATTCTGCTAATTTTTGAAACAATGCAATACCCGTTTTAGCCACCAGTGGAGTAGGGTGGGGGGTATGACGTAGCATACGTATTTAAATGTGATGTAGCCGACACGCACTGGCTGGACAGGCGGTGAAGAGAGGTCGCTGACGGACGGTGCGTAATGCTGAGTGGACAGCAGTATTTCTCGCTGTATGTTCCAGCCTAGACGGGCTATTGACAGGAGATCTGCACTTCGCCTGCAGTGCAGCTCGTCAGTAGAACCAGATGCTCTCCGCCGGACCGGAGCCGTTCACTTTCATGCCGTCCAAGCCGACCGGAGCCTGAGCCGAAGGATGCAGGTTAAAAATCAGATCTGCACCGAGCGGAGCAGCACCGACGACCCGGAGCAGGATGACAATCAGAAGAAGACCTCGTGTTTTTCTAACATAAAGATTTTCCTGGTGTCGGAATGTGCGCTCATGTTGGCACAGGGCACCGTGGGCGCCTATTTGGTGAGTTTCTACACAACAGTCAGCCACCATGGACACAGTGTTTCTCTGAGTGGAACGTCGTATTCCAGTATATAACATGGGGTCAACGCTGCCCTTCAATCAAACACACCGGCACAGGCACACAGTGAACGATGCGGTTAATAATCACATAATGGATCACTTATTACAAAATAATGCAATAATCACATCCTCCAGTAACCGTGGAACGCGGTGCTTTCACTGATTGATGGCTTGCTGCGTATTATCTATCAGGCCTATGCACCATCTGCATGACACAAAGCGCGTCACAGCGGCCGGAGGCTGCACGCCGTTGCTGGAGAATGTGATCTGCGTATATGGATGGTCTGATTGAGAATGGTTACGAAACCATGGTCTGGAGGTCCAGTCAACCTGCCGGCTCCGCTCCATTCTGCACCCGCATGCCTCAGTAATGCAGGGGGGGTCTTTGACACTGTAGGAGAGGCCTTGGAGATGACGTGATCACCAACAGAAGCGACAATACATCAGATTATATTTTCATAAAAGCCTCTCTTCAGTATCTGCTCATTTCCACTGCATTCCCAGTATGTGCTGCATTGATATCTTTAGATTGATGTCAACAACATGAGAGATACGCTCCATTCAATAGATGAGCAGATGGGTACAATGCGTTAAGGAGCCAATAAAATAAATATGTATTATTATTATTAATATTAATAATCACAATACTACTACTACTACTAATAATAATAATAATGATTTCTGCACTATGTGATGAATGAGTCTTGAAGAACAGTGAGTGGAATGACAGCTGTTTATGGTTTGGCCAGTTGTTACTGCATGTGTGTGTGTACCTACATTAGTCAGAGCTGGCCCAACCACTTACTGTACATCTGTATAAATATGAAAGATGACAGTTGAATCAGTATTATCATTCGCCTGATCAAAGCCAAAGCCCCTGAAAGGTGTCAGCACACTCCTGATACTATAAATAATTGCACATATGCGGTTTCAGTAGCTTCATTTTATTCTTCACAATGGATACGCTTTTTCTTGCTGGTTTGGATGAGAAAAAAACAAAAGTCCTCACTTGTATTGTAACAACATGAGATCTCAAGGATGAAGTCATGTACACCGCCATATTTCCCACTAGAGCTGTTGAACATGCTTTGTTTAGAAAAAGTTCTTTCATGATGTTTGGTGAATACTGCAGCTTGGCAGAACTGAGTTGGTTTTAATGGTTTTTGCACCAGTCGCAAATTTGAAGTGCATTAGTGTTTAGCTTGAAGACTGCAGTGGAACTTCCTCCTTTAAAGCAGCATCCCAAACCAAAAGTGCACCTGTAGCAAATCCCACTGCGGCTAAACGCACTGTAAAAACACTGCTTATCCTCCACTGTAGAAAATATTGTTTGTCATCATATTTTATTCTGTCTCGTTTTAATTCAGCCACTTTATTCTCCTTTTTTTTCAATAGCACATTATTTTTTTCAAGTATATTAGAGTAAAACTTTGGAAGACAACAATGCTAAAACGACTGAAGATCATCACTGTCAGCACAGCAGCACCTGCATAGCAACTTCCTATGGCTATATTTATCAAACTGAAATGGGCAGGTTTACTCATTTCAGCGTTCTCCAGAGGAGCTGAGATGGTTGGTCCGATTTTTTTCCAAAGTAGCAAAGTTTGCGACTGAAGCAGAGGGACTGCAGACACTGTGCCGCCGCCGGCTGATTCAGGCAGATGCTGTTTTGTTGTATGTATCATAGCAAAGGTTTGAATATGCTTTTTCCCTTTTTGAATGATGAATGTAATACAGGAGTCTGCTGGTGTGAAGAGCAAAACGTACATAGTAGTTGTCTGTCGGCTGTAGTCTTTGACCAAGACACAGGCGACGTAAGGAGACTCCACAGTCGGCCTGTTCTTTGCTGTCTGCCTGGTGTGTGAGCACCTTAAAGATCTACAACAATTTGTATTGTCTGTCAACACTTGAGTGGATTGGATCGGCTGTTCTTCACCTGCAGCCAATATGAGGCCATACATAAATCTTGTAGGACCGCAGGAGTAAATCTTTACCCCGTTGTTTAGACTCGCTGTCCTCTAACCATCCAGCCAGTGGCGTGTGCAGACATCAAGTACTGTATATGTGAGTGCACACACACGTCTGTGATCGTAAGTGAGCTCGTAAGATCTTAGTAAAGTGAAGTCATTTTTCAAGAAGAAATGCCAAACATTGCTTTGTTCCAGGATTCAAATCTTTTCTTTGATTCATGGGGTAGCACATTGAATATTTGTGTGGCTTATGGTGGACTGTATGGTGGATGTGTGGCGTTTAAAAAAAGAAACAATTTATCAATTATTTGGCAGATACATTTTGAAAAACAATGAATGGATATTATACAAACACCTGCATAGTAATGTTTAAATTCTCCTTTTTATCTGATGTGCTTCATAAATTTATACTGCTCTTTTTTTGCTGTGGATGAATCCGTTTATTGATTTCTGTAGATGACCTGGCATAGTAATGTGTCCGTTTCATAATTAGTAATAGTTAATTTCACCTGCATAGTAATGTTTAAATTCTCCTTTTTATCTGGATGTGCTTCATAAAGTCTTGGGGCCTATACTGCTCTTTTTGCTGTGGATGAATTAACTCCCGACCAACCGTTTATCATCAGTTCTGTAGATGACCTGGCCACTTCATCACCCAGAACCCAGCTGGTACAATGTGTTTGTGTCCGTTTCATAATTAGTAATAGTTAATTTCATAACAGCTGCATGATGTTTTTTGCCTAAAGCCACACACATGCACATATCCCTTTTTCCCAAGTTGGCATCAGGCTAGCCTCAGGGTTGTTTTGGGTGGAGGAGGATTTGAGATGAAGCTGTTGTTGGTTTGCGTGACAGATGGCCGTTTTATGCCCAGTCTTATTGTTTGACACACACATTTAAATGGAGCATAAATATAAAATATTTTATACTTCTGACAGGTTGGGACTATGGCTGGGCGATATGGAGAAACTCAGATCACAATATTCTTGACCAAATACCTCAATGTCAATATTGCAACAGTATTGTAGGGTTGAAAATTTGTGCTTTAACAAAATATCTTCACATTTAGATTTTAGATAAATAAATGTGGCTAAAATGACTTAAGGCAAATAATAATACAGCTAAAACAGTCTGGTGAGTTCAGAAAAGTACATCACTTTACTGTAATGTAGCCTTAAAAACCAGGAAAAGACTAAACTTACCATACAACGTTATGACGATATTTTGTCTCATATCACAATATTGTTATGATATTAATATATTGCTCTAGTTGGTACAGCAAATAATAGTGTAGAATCAATACATTATTAATATCTTTATAAAATCAAGTGTATAAAGCTGCATTAAAAAGTTGTTAGTTGGTGTGATGTCATTGGTGGTCCTGAATGGCGGCTCTCTCTCTCTCTCTCTCTCTCTCTCTCTCTCTCTCTCTCTCTCTCTCCAGGTAAGTGTTCTGACCACTCTGGAGAGACGCTTCAACCTCCAGAGTGCAGATGTGGGTGTCATAGCCAGCAGCTTCGAGATCGGCAACCTGGCCCTTATCCTGTTTGTCAGCTACTTTGGCGCCAAGGCCCACAGACCCAGACTGATTGGCTGCGGCGGGATCGTCATGGCGTTGGGAGCCCTGCTGTCAGCCCTGCCGGAGTTCCTGACTCATCAGTATGAGTACGAGGCCGGGGACTCGTGGCACGCCGAGGACGGCAGGGACGTCTGCTCCAACACCACCAGGTCAGAAAACCGAGACTCTGGGTTTAAATGTGGCAACAGAGCCAACACCAACATGATGTACCTTCTGCTGATCGGAGCCCAGGTTCTGCTCGGCATCGGAGCCACACCGGTCCAGCCTCTGGGGGTGTCCTACATCGATGACCATGTCCACAGGAAGGACTCCTCGCTGTATATAGGTGAGTAGCACTAAAGCATAGGAGTCTAGTTTTCAGTCTTGATGCTAAGCTAAGCTAATGGCCTGCTGGCGTTATCTCCACATTTAGAGCACAACAGTTGTATCTATCTTTTTACCTAACTCTCAGCTTGAAAGTAAAGTAAATAAGCTTACTCCCCAAAATGGTAAACTATTTATTTAATGATAAACTGTGTGTTTGGCCACGGACCTCGGCCTGATGCATCCATAATATAACTAATATGTTTTATATATACTCTTGTTACAATAAAATGTGGAATGTTCTCAAAGGCTGTTGAATATGGCACTGGGTGCAGATTCCAGTACACTCAATGAAACCTGATGTCTACACCAGAAGATGAAGTTGAAGTGAAATAAAATATGTTGAAAATAATATTGGTTGTGACATCTAAAACACAGGCTTTGGCTAAGCTAAAATGTACAACTAATAATCAATGAAGAATATTATTTAGAACCAGTCCTGGCAATAAAAAAAACCAAACAGATAAAAAGCTCTAAACAACAACTAGCATTTGGCTGACTCATGTCCCAGTTAACTGGAAGTAATAAGAACCAAAGGCTAATGGCATAATAAAATCTGTATAATCACAATATCTATCAAAGCCAATGGGATGATTATGTTGGCATAATTGAAACATGACTGTGACATTTAATCATTTGAATGTGCACTATATAATCAACAGTCCTAATTAACACATAGGCTCATTTCAGAATTGCAAGATTACAATATTATATTCACCAAAAATCCTATTAGTGATCTTACTTCAATGAATCTTATTTTGTCATGATAAGTTAAACACATGGTTATTGACAGGTGCACACGCAGCAATGTACATAACAGAGAATGCAGGGGTTGGGAGCTCAGGCAGGTTTTAGGCTGTAGTTAATAAAAGAGATACCAGAATTACATCAGATTGTTTGGGATGTCATGAGCGGTGACTAGATTTTACTTTTACTTAGCATGTTTAATGCTTTTGCACTGCACATCACAATGTGTACAACAATAAAACCGTTCCTACGACGTCATTTGCTGAAATGGTTCATGCTGGTCACTGAGGGAGGTATGCTCCTATAAAGGAAGAATTCCATTTGGAAATAAGACATCTACCATTTGGAAGCTGTTAGCTGTTGCACCAGCTGCTTATTGAATGAGACTACATGATTATAACATTTTACAGCAACGCTCTTCTTCAGACCAGTTATATTGTTATGAGGAGCAATGAGCAGGTATTAAAACCTGAACCTTGCACTCTAACAGGGAAAGATGACTGTTACCAGGGACTTAACCACAGAGCATGAAACCGAAAACTAATACACATGTTGTTGATTTGTCTAAAATATAACTTAACTTATTAATTCAAAAAATACAGTAATAATATCAGAAGTTGTAGCTGGAGAAGGGAATCAGACCTGCAACCATCGGTTTCCCAGGCTATTCACTATAACTCTGATAGACTGTAATTATAAATGTGAACACTTTAAACAAATATATAAAGTCACTGAAACAAGTTTAAATAAGGAAAGTAATAGCTTACATCTACCAAGGAAGATGAACATTTTGATGTTTAAACGAACAGACAGCAAGAAGTCAGAAGTAGATAGATGCAGAACCCGGTTGGATAATAGTGGTTAGCTGTGGCTCTCACACTAATAATATTGACCCCACTAAGCCTTCATGCCAGTGTCTCTGCTTCTGATGTGCTCCTTAATCACTGAATCCCTACCAGCCTCTAAGGTGTCTGAGGTGAAGGAAAAGTCTAAAAAAGGTCCTCCTTGCAGGATTACTGTGGATTATTGTCTTAAATCCAAGGGAGTATATCATTAATAGATCCATATGCTAAACTAACTGCTGTGGTGCTACCGCAGTCAACTTATCAGTCGGCGTCACGTTGCTCATGCCAGCTACTCAGATTTATTTCTGTTAATATTACACAAACCAGAAATATGAAGACACATAGATGGGTGATAGGAGTTCCTTTATAATTAAGGTTAACATTCAATGAAAAAAAGTCTGTCATGATCTCACCAAGACATTGTGTGTGTGCGTGTGTGTGTGTGTGTTTATATATCTTAAATAAACATACATGGATGTGTCTTGGTGTCACATTTTGCTGATTTAATTGAAAGAAATGCATGCTACTGTAGCCGTCCATGGGCAAGTGCACACAGTTTCTTCTTGGTTAAAAAAAGAAGACAGATACTTTACTGCTTTGTGTCATTAGTGGATTAGACAGGTCCAGAAACATGTGCAGTATTGATGGTTTTGTCCTGCTCAGATAATGAGTTTGGCCAGTGGATGGACACATCCCTGGCTGTTAAACATGTTAGTTATGTGTGTTAGGATGCATGTGTCCATCGATACTTGTGCAGTTTGATGCTCTTCCTTGCTGAATGGTGTCATTCACTGCCATATTGCTAAGTATTCAGTGGCTTATATGTGCCATGGGTATTACGCCACAAAAGGGTCGTCTTTTTAAGGTTAGGAAAGTAGCCTTGTAAACACAAGATTGCTGAAGTATAATTTGAGAGCCAATATTTCCTGTATCGTTGTGTTTGACGGGGAAGTGTGGGTCAGATCCTGCCCTTTCTCACCAAAGTGCCCTTGAGCAAAGCACTGTATTCCCATCTTCAGTAAGTGATCAGTGGTCTTCAGCATAGGACTGCAGTAATACTTACAGCAGAAACCAAAAGGTCGACATGACCCACATCACACCCTGTCAGCCAAAGTTGCCAAGGCAACAGGACAGAGACAGGCACTGAGGCCATTCCTGTTTGTCTCAGCGCCCGGCGACCTGCTAGCACAGCTCCATCTAGGAGATGGAGAGAATGAGACACAGACTCCCACTATTACTAAAATGAGAATGTAAATGCAAAAATGTTTTTTTTAATAATAGAATTGCAGCCAGTACTTACATCTGATACTGTGGAGTCTTTTCTTACAAAAGCTCTGGTTCCTGTGTGACTGAATGGAAAAAGCAAGTAATACCAGACCCCCAAAACTTACAAATAACATGCAATGGTTGGTTAACAACAATTTATTTACACAAATGATACAGCCAGTGGGAAAATGCACGGGTCAATCTAAAAAAATACCTATTGTCCTCGTCACATTTTTACAAATGAAAGATTATTGGTATTGTATCTGTCATTATCGGTCATTATTATCGAGCCTGGAATTCCATTTCTGTGCATCTCCTGTTATTGCAGTTAACACTCAATTACAAATTTTATAGCTGGGTAAGACATTCAATTATTATATGATAATGTATACTAGTTAAATCACCATCACGTTGAAGCTTAAGAGCATCAATAAGAGTTCATGTTATTCCTCAGTCTCAGACCACTGATATGGGACCTGATTTTAATGCTCTCAACCTTCATTATTATTCTCATTATTATTTGTATTAATCATTTTATTATTCTTTGGGGGTTACCTGCCATCTTAAGTTTTCCTTTATCTTTTGTTTCTTATCTTTTTTTATTCTTGTTTTGCTGTCGTCAGGTGTGTTTCTTTTTTTTATCCCTGTTTTTATGCTCATTTTATGTATTTCCCTAATGTAAACATAGTGCTGCATTTCTTGTATGAAATTTGCTATACAAATACAGTTATTATTATTATGGGAGGAAGAAAAGCACTATAAGAAAGTACATACCATGTGACTAGTTGCAGTGCAGACCTCTTGCGGTTTGTTCTATGCCGGCTTTGATCTGGAGTGGAGGAGACGAGAGAGGAAGGGATGGAGGAGGAGAGGAAAGAGGACAAACAAGGCTAGCACAACAACCCACCATACCCCCGAACTGGGCTAGAGGCCAACTCATACAAGATGCCTGATGTTAGACATTACACTTGATATTTCTTTGCTATTTTTAAAACTTTAAAGGATTTCGCTGTGTACATCGCCCCTGTGACAATGTGAAAAGCCATTAGGCCTAAACATTTAACATCTCTAAAATTCCCTATTTCTTTTGTAGAATACATGTAACTAAAATAATAATAGAAAAAAAACATTGTACATCATTAGGGCAGCACATGGCTCAGTGGTTATCAATGATACCTCATCAGGAAGGTCCTGGCTTTGAATCTGCTTCCTGCTTTCTGCGTGGAGTTTGCATGTTCTTCCTGAACGTTCAGTTCAGGTACATTGAGTTGAAAATGACAGTACAGTTCAAAATTTCGTGGTAATCCATCAAGTTGTGATCGACCAACATTGCCAAAATATTAACAAGTCAAATGCCATGGTTTTTGACAGCAAAAAGGAACGACTGTGGTTTCAGTTTGACTTTAAGAGTCAGAAGTGCCTGTTAGAATGAGTCTGATTGTGTCTGTTTATGTTAGCCCTGTGATGGACTGGATCTGACAGGCTAGTCAGTCAACCAAGGACATCTCTTAACTGCAATCCTTAAAGAAAAGGACCACTGTTTTTTTACGTTTTACACTCTTCAGTTCTGCGCTATATAAGGGGCCATCATGGACATTATTCACAATTACCTCACACATATAAGTGAAATGCTCTCACACACTATTGATTATCGCTGTCATCTAAAAAAGCTAGTACTTCACTTTCTAAAGTGTATATGGGAGCATTTCAGTAGTGTGTGAGAGCCTTTCAGTAATGTACAGGATATGAGAGCATTTCAGTTGTGTTAAAGAGCATTTCACTTGTATGTGTGTGAGGTTTCAGTGTAGTATGTCAGCGTATCATTTTTCAGTAGCGTATATGAAAGCATTTCAGTAGTGTATGTGAGAGCATGTCACTTGTATGTGTGTGAGGTAATTATGAATAATGTCCCTGCTGGCCCCTCATAGTTCTGTCTCAGTGCACTGCAGCCTTTCCTAGTACAGAAGGAATTGTCTTTTCCATGACATCCCCAAGCTTCTTCCTTTGACACTTACATATAGTCAATTCATCTTTTTTAACCTGTTTTTTTTTTTAAATCCAGGCATATTGATTGCCATGGTTACCTCCTACAATGTGACTGCTGCGAGGTCTGTTGGGTAATTACATGGAGCCCTGTCTTTACACAGTACATACATGTTATGTGCTGCCTAGTATTTCTGCTGCTCCCTTTCCCCAGTCTCAAGGCGATGGTGGTGTTTGACAAGTTTGACATGTGAAGACATGGTGACATTGTAAGAAAACCCCTGAATAATGTAGTGTGATAGAGAAACAGTTAGAGTTGTTTAGAAAACATCTAACAAATGATGAAATATTGAAGCCTCTGCTCTCCACAAGCTCAATAACAAAGCATATGATAGAAGAAGAGGCTGCTCTGTTGTGGACGTATCTTCACCCCACATGGATCAATACTGCCTGAATGAGAGATTGAGGACACTGGGAATACTCAAGAACAAACCAGCAAACACATGTTTTCATGGCGCATGCCCTCCAGCATGTATCTGTTGCAGGGATGCAGCCTATTATTTCTCAAATGTTGAGCAGGCTTTCACTTAGTGTCCATTAGCCTACTTCTCTCAATGTGTATGTTTGTCCTAATCAACCAGATGACCACCAGATCATTGTGTCTTCTGGCAGATGAGAGGAAATTGACAAATAGATTTAAAAAGGGGTAGCAGCAGCACAACCAACACAGAGTAGGGTCTGTGTGTCTGAGTCTACACAGCCATGCCTCTGGGAGGCATTAAACACTGCAGCAGTGCTTTGATCTAAATGCTAAAGTCAGCATGCTAACCTGAGCACAAAGACAATGTTACCTTGCTTATGTTTAGTACAACGTTCCCACTGTTCACCATCTTAGTTTAGCATGATAGCATGCTAACATTTTGTAATTAGCAATTCACTCGAAGTAAAGCTTTGATTTCAGTCACAATGGTAATCTCATGGTGGCACTAGAGGATAAGTTAGTGGATCAATTAATTAATTCATTGATTATTGACTTTTTTTTGATTAATTGCATTATTATATGCTCTTTAGCACTTTGCGTTTGCTCGCTGTCTATCTAATATTTAAAGACTTGACCTGCAGCTTACATGACCAGAAAATGGCTTCCTACAGAAAGACCTGCTCCTGAGCTCTGTTGACTACAGGATCATGTCCAAGCTGCATTGTAATTGGATTATTGATTGCTGTCTACTGCTTGACTGATACCCCAGACAAAGTCAACTAATCCTCTGATCTATTGTACTGCCCTCAGGGCCTCTAACGGAAAAGCAGCTATTAAATTACAGTATACATGCTCTTTGCCTTTTTTTCCATTAATGGAGCACCAAATAGTTTTTGCTTTAGGTGCTTATGAGGTTCAGTTTGAGGTGCTGTGTACATGTTGGTATCTCGCTAATGGAAGATGTCAATCCTTTGCTAAACAGTGTAGGCCTCCATGAGCAACACAGTAACTCTATAGTGTAAAGACTCAGTAGGGTCAAATGCCTCCAGTTTTTATTGTTTTTTATGCATTACCATTTTCTGCCATGTCAGCAAAGCAAATGTTTTCCTTTTAAAATTGCTCTTTGAAGTCAAAATGAATTTGCAAAAACACTTAAACACATTAGTTGTTAGCTGCTCTAGAGCTATGCCTCTAGGGATGCCAAAGTTGGCCTTTCTGTCAGTCCACCTCTTTGGTCCAGACTGAAATATCTCATCAACTGATGAATTGCCATGACATTTAGTACGGATATGTATGATGCCCAGAGGGGCGCCATCATGAGGTCAAATGTTTTATCTTTGCAGTGCTTTGTTCTAAGACCAATACTTCCAAAATCAGCTTTCTACTTTGTGTTAAGTGCTAGTTAGCGAGTCGTAGCATCCTAACACTTGACTGATTACGAACATAGTAAACATACCTGCTAAACATCAGCATGTTAGTGTTAGTCATTGTGAGCCTGTTAGCGTGCAGACTTTAGCGTTTTTGCTTAAAGCACAACCTTACAGAGCCGTTAGCGTAGCTGTGAACCCTCAGCTGTGTGTGTAGTCAGTCAGACTAACATTATACTTCTTCTAACAGTGCTTTAAAGAAAGGTTGTTAGGTTGTTGAGACAAACTAACGTAACTTGCTGTTCAGAACATAGCATACTTAGAACTTCCCATTGTTGTGTGAACACACAAAAGTCCAGGCTGGAAAACTTAAACATACATGTTTAAGGTCTGCAGCAGAGTACTAAATGTCATCAACAATACAACACATTACAGTGCAGGACTGTAAAGTACACTATCCCATAGCACATAACAGAAGAGTAAAGAAACAGAGCAGTCTGAGCCAGAGGGGTCCAGCCTGCAGCCGCTGGGTCAGCTTCTCCCTCCCTGCCTCATATCTTAGACCCTTTTCATCGCTGTAATGCGTGTAATGAAGCGCTGAGGCTGAGAGTCCACTGCAGCAAAAATGTTTTTACTCCAGTGGAGTTATTACTCTTCCACTGTAGGACAGCAGAGGAAGGAATGGACGCTGACTCAGCATACACTGTCTGTTCAGACCAGCACAGCTTGTTTTATATGTGCACCTTTTAAGAGCACCTTTGCCAAGATACAAAGTGCCAGTGATTGAACCGTGCCATAATGTGAGTCTGAATGAGAAATTATTCATGTGCTGGCAGTGTGACCACGTAGAGGAGCCCTATCTCATCCAGTGTGACCTTGCCTGGGCTGCATTCATCACAGCATGCGTACTGATCACGGGCATCACCATCATGTTAAGCCTGCTTTTTATCACTTGGATTAAATGTAACAATAATAAAAATGACCATTTATACCTACCGTTATGAACACTAAATAATTTTTAGTGATTTTTATTGTTATTCCAATCAGTATCAGAATCCAATTCCAATCAGAATCAGTAAAAGGTGTATTTCCACAGTCAGTTACACTTATGAGGAATTTGCCTTGGTGATTGGTGCATACATAACAAATATATTAAACATTAATGTGAAATAAACAAATACAAATGGCTGTTTAACATGACAAAAAGGAGCCTAAAGAACCCTATACAATTCAGTTCAGTACTGCTTCTTACATTACTTGTTACATCCCTGGTTTTAACACTTACGTGTGCACTGCTAAGCCTTTCCCTGCTTTCCATTCATTGTCTATGTGAGCAGCCGTGCAATGCATTCCGGTAGTGGAGAAGCGGGACATTGAGTTGCCCGCTCCTCATTTGCATAAAGTTGAATCAAAATGCAAATGAAGGGTGGGCATCTCGACTCGCGACCTTTCAAAAACCCACAAAAATCTTTTAAACTGATCGTTGTTGCATAAAACGTTTTCAGAAACACATTCCGGTGAACTATTTTTGTACAAAAATAAGAGAAAGTTGCCATTATGTTTTGAAATCCAAATCAGGTGCAGCTATCGGGGTTGTAGGAGGGTGTAGCCTGTTTTCTTTGCTTGTCAGTGGTCATGAAGCCCACTAGCAGTTATCAGTTTCTCTGATATCACCATGCGAGCAGGGCGATCCCTGCCCTCAGAAAACCTCTATATGGACACAAACCAACCCCATGGTCATTGAAATTAGGTCTGTAGTTGCCCAGTGAGGACACTGATATCATGTTCTTTTAGCTCCCTGGGGGGAGTTTACTGTATGTTCCATAATTATAAACATAGACATGGTTGTAATTTATAAACTGATTGCCATATTAAGACTCAGTATATTTAAATAACTGCTTTTAGGGCAAAACTTGAATTAGTTTAAGATAAGATTTACTGTATTGATCCCAAGAGTAAAATTAAGCAAAGTGAGTATATAAATATTTGACCAAAATATATTTTAGCCAGCAAGAAGAAGGCATTGAAACGTTATTACAGCATTTGGACCCTCACACTGGGAAATACAATTTCCAGAAAATATAAATGATCAAATAAACTAACAAAGGAACTAAGAACAATACGGGCGCTGGTAGCTCACTTGGTAGAGCATGCACCTTATGTCCTCAGCAGGGGCCCCATCAGGTAACCTCCGGCCCTTTGCTGTATGTTTTCCCCTCTCTCCCCCCCCTTTCCTGTCTATCTCCATATGCTCTCACAAACTAAGGCACAGAGCCCAAAATATAATCTTGATTAAATATGAAAGAACTAGAAGGAGAGTGCAGACCTCTGCCTTATGTCACACTGTTAATGCAGTGTGAACTTTCCCAGTTGGGAACACACATTTTTCCTATTATGGTGACACCACATGAATGCAGCACAAACGCCCCATCTTGCAATTTTTAACAGAAGTAAAAAATAATTTATGTATCCCTCTGGTGACTCAGATCCCCTCCAAAATGTAAAGGGGTTCTTCCTTGGCCCATGCCACACCATCCACCAGGTTCCATGAAGATCTGACAACAACGAGCGGATCAACAAAACAAAAAAAAAGGAGAAATCCGATAATAAAAAGGAATTATGGAGTGTCTTATGGAGGTTTTTTTGTATCTGGTGAAAATGTGTGTAGGGGGTGCATAGGGGGACACTGGACTCCTAACCTCAGTCTTACAATGGGGCCTGATTGAAATGCAATCCAAACAACAGTCCTTTAATAAATAAGATATGTTAAAGCTTTAATTGTTTTTGGCCCTGTGTCTAAGGTGTGTACTGGATCTCTTGAGGTTGTCTTGGTGATGATGTTGCGTATGATTGCATTGTAAGATGTTTGTTATATCGGTGCCTCCCCATATGAGCAGGAAAAGACTGTTGTGTTGGATGATATAGGGCACACGTTTCTGCTCATTTTTGTGTAAAGTGTCACAGTGGACTCACCACAAAACTGACTCTGCATTTAAAACCATAGAGCAGTGTTAAAGGTTCTCCCTGGCATTATTTACTCCTCATAGTAAATAATAAATAACCATAAATAACCAATAAATAACCATCCATTGAATCGTCACCATACTTTGATGTATTGTGCTTGTTTGTACATGTGTGTTTGTGCTGTAATCAATGTGTAATTGTACTTTTAATATTGAAAGTAATATATTCAGGACATGTTCTGATAATAATGATAATAATAACTATACATTTATGTGTATAGCACCTTTAAAAACAATAGTTTACAAAGTGCGTTGACAGGAGGAATAAAGGACATACAAATGAATACACATCTAATCAACACACTTTGTAATAGTAAAAAAGGAGAGATGGGTCAGCTCTAAAAGGATAAAATTACAACAACAAAAAAGTTCAAAATGATACTAATGTTTTATGAATAAATCCATGTCAGGTTGAGATAAAATCACTTAGCTATACAACCTCACAGTAAGTAAGAGCTATCAAATCCTCCACAAGCTCTCGGCTTAAGTTGACTGTCTCTTCCTGTCATTTCCAAATGGCTGGGTCAGACAAGCTGCGTGTCCATGTGACACAGCGTTACAGTGCTGCAGAGTGAAAGCAGTAAAATAAAACTCATTTTCCATTAGTTTGTTGTCCAGCAGGACTGAATAACTTTGCATCGACCTTTATCTTGTGCCTGTGGTCAGTGCTACAGCACCCTCAGACACAGCACGTAGAAAATAGTGTCAAGAACATATAGTTTATACCCAGAATGTTCCACTGGAAATTCACTGGAAGTACGATGACCATTACCTTCCTCTGTCTCTGTGTTGGCGTTCTAACCTCCGATGGATTTCTGAGGACTATGGTTACCTGGTCCTCAGATCTCTGCAGGGTAAATCCAGACAGCTAGCTAGACTATCTGTCCAATCTGAGGACTATGGTTACCTGGTCCTCAGATCTAAAGCAGGGTAAATCCAGACAGCTAGCTAGACTATCTGTCCAATCTGAGGACTATGGTTACCTGGTCCTCAGATCTCTGCAGGGTAAATCCAGACAGCTAGCTAGACTATCTGTCCAATCTGAGGACTATGGTTACCTGGTCCTCAGATCTCTGCAGGGTAAATCCAGACAGCTAGCTAGACTATCTGTCCAATCTGAGGACTATGGTTACCTGGTCCTCAGATCTCTGCAGGGTAAATCCAGACAGCTAGCTAGACTATCTGTCCAATCTGAGAACTATGGTTACCTGGTCCTCAGATCTCTGCAGGGTAAATCCAGACAGCTAGCTAGACTATCTGTCCAATCTGAGGACTATGGTTACCTGGTCCTCAGATCTCTGCAGGGTAAATCCAGACAGCTAGCTAGACTATCTGTCCAATCTGAGAACTATGGTTACCTGGTCCTCAGATCTCTGCAGGGTAAATCCAGACAGCTAGCTAGACTATCTGTCCAATCAAAGTTTTCTGTTGACGACTAAAACTACTTCTGAACGTACACATGTTCCACCAAAACAACTTCCTTCCTGAGACTATTTTATAGCAGCGGCACCGTGGCTCTGTCTAGATCTTAGCCCCGCCAAAGACGATTGTGATTGGTTTAAATAAATGCCAATAAACCAGAGCCTGTTTTTCTCCCATCCAGGAATGTTGAGTGGACTAGTCAGACCCTCCTTTGCAGCGCTGTGGAGGAGGGTATGGCAATGCAAGACTGAGAAGGATACAACTTTTTTTTCATAGAAACATTGGAAATCCATTAAGGTTCTCTCTGGAAATATTTCATTGTGCAGAGCCCGTCCAGGTCGGAGCATGTAGAGCATGTAGAGCATGTAGAGCATGTAGAGCATGTAGAGCACGTAGAGCTGAAACAGCCGTCAGCGTGTGCTGGAGACGGGTGTCAGGTTGGATTCCTCCATGTCCTCCAACACGCTTCGCTCGCTGCCCTTTTAAAGCTTTTTAAGCACCTTTTAAATAGATTCTCCTTGTGATGATTAGGGTAGAAATAGTTCTGGACAAAAAACATTATTATATTATAATAAAAATGATATCCTGCCTTTAATAAGCAATCAGAAGCATTGCTTTCTATAATTCATTTATTTTAAATGAATGAATGTGTACAAATTGTAATTCCAAAATTTGTTGCAGTGGTTGCTGTTGTTTGGACAATTTTCACAAATTACCACGCAACATTTAATTTAAAAGCACAATGCTGATACTTTTTAACGTATTAGTATTACGTATTACATCACACTTTGAGCTTTTTACTGCAACACAATTGTATATAATTTAAGACAACTTGAGGAAAGAAGTGACTGGGCTTTGGTCACACTGAATACACCTGAATATAATATATATTAAACTTAATACTCCCGTACAGTTTGTAATTTTTGATTCTCAAAAGCAGTTCCTGAAGGTCACAATCTATAATACAAATCAAAATTTTAAGAAACAATTACACTCTTTTGCCAGGTATACTTTTTTAATTCCATAATCAGTCCATGTGTCAACTCAATCCTGTATACTATTATTAAACTAATTATTATTTCACATAATTGTATTATTATTTAATATTACACATTAGATTTATTTATTTAACATAGAACATGTATCATCAAACAATTTTCTTTCAGCAGAAAGACCGATCACAATCAGAAGATGTTTTATGGCCAAGCAGGTGTGAGTTTTGGAACATAACTATAAACACAGTGCAACAGTCAAGACACATAATAGAAAAATTAATATAGAGCTATATTAAAATGTATATCTGTTTTTAAAATGGAAGAGCTGTACAGTTTTAGGCAGCAATGTGCAAAATATTGACAAAAGTTCACGCTTTGAGCACACTTCCGATCCAATACTGGAATACTGCATGTCATTTTTACTGCCCGGTTAAAGCTCCAGTACCTCACTACTACAGTACATTCTCTCACTGCTGCGAGCCTTCAGCCCTGTCTCCGAGGAAATGGCCTTAGATGTACCCAGGGTTGAGTCCAAGCAGCAGACTGGCTTCAGTCCTGAATGCTTCTCCTGATGGGGGTCTAGCAGCAGGGCTCTAAGCCTCGGTAGTTCCCATTCATCATGCTTATGGCTGCTACTGTCATCAGCTGTTTCCCTATGATGGAATCCAGGCTCTTACCTTATTAAATTATTTTCAATTCAATTTTATTTATAGTATCAAATCACTTAAGAGTTATCTCGAGACACTTTACAGATAGAGTAGGTCTAGACCACACTATAATTTACAAAGACCCAAAAATTCTAGTAATTCCCCAAGAGCAAGCATTTACGACAGTGGCGAGGAAAAACTCCCTTTTAGGGAGAAACCTGGGACAGAACCAGGCTCTTGGTTGTCTGATGGGGCCGGTTGGGGGGGGTATCCCCATGTATAGGGGACACAGTAAAGCGGATTGTGCCCAAAGTTTAAAAATATGGAGCTTTGGAGTATTTAAATAAGATTGGCTGAGATCCATCAGATTCTAATAAGGGAATCAAAAATGGCCCAAAATTCTTTAAAAACTATTTTGTTATTGCTGAAACAGGTTTTTAAATGGCGACCTGAAATAAAAAAAGGCAGGTTGAAACCATTTTTCTCTCTGACTTACTATATTATGGAGATTTTATTATTAGAAATGGACCATGTAAAAATAAAGATTTATTACAATCATTACATTCTTCACAGAAAGATTGACTGGCCCTCTCATTCTATCAGTATACTAGCGCTCACACACACACACACACACACACACACACACACACACACACACACAGAGTCCTGCACAGTGGCCATCATTGCCTACTAAAACCAACCAAAGCTAGTGCGTCAGTGGATCCAACTATTCTTACACTAAGAACTCATTTCCTGCTTGATTATTTATGATCCTGCCAGATAATCTAGTCTTAGATCAATTACGCTGTGCAACCTACGAGCCGCATATTACAGTGACAGTGAATAAATCTGCCAGTGGGAGACATGACACTGATGAAATTTAAAGTCTGTTGGCATGAATTCAATACTTAATCTGTTCCTTGAATAGAATACATTTCATCTCCGGTCAGGGGACTTAACCACAGAAGTGTGATAGGAAGCCCCATGCTAGCACATATTTAATAGAAGGGCTCTAGGAATAGACACTTTACAGTCTTGATACAGTGCTGCCCTCTGCTGAAAGATCAGGGGAAATGCACTCTGTGTATTCACTCTTACATTTCTTCTTCTTCTTCACTTCTTGGCTTCTAGTTTCTGGTTGATGGACTGGGACTAAAAATAAACTAAATTAAAATACTTGATTTAACAGCTGTTTCATTCCATTTTAAATGACTCACTTTGTTGTAATGTGAGCATTTTATTTCATGCTCTCTTTTTTTCTCTCTCTCTCTGTTTTGCAGGTATTTTATTTTCAACATTAGTGTTCGGTCCGGCCTGTGGCTTCATCTTAGGTTCTGTCTGTACCAAAGTCTACGTGGATGCAGTCTTCATCGACACTAGTGAGTTGGCAGTTTGTTTTTCTTTGTATTTCTTTAGATGCATCCTTAAATTGTGTTCATTTTTTATTGTAATAGTTATATTTGTATTGACCCTACTGGAATAAGAAAGAATATTTCAGTATTATACCACAACAGAAACACTAAGAAAGAATGAACACATTTCAATTTCTTCACATTGATCTATGAAATTTCATCTCATGCCATCCACTGTGGTAAATGTCCCTGCCTCTTGTCCAGGTAAGCTGGACATCACCCCAGATGACCCTCGCTGGATCGGGGCGTGGTGGGCTGGTTTCCTCCTTTGTGGTGCCTTACTCTTCCTGTCGGCTCTCTTCATGTTCGGCTTCCCCCAGGCGCTGGACGAGCAGGACATGGACGGTGGAGGGGAGAGTGAGCAGGCCATGCTGCCTTCTTCCCTGACCATGGATTACCAAGGCTCTAAACCCAACGGGGCCATTCATGGCTTTGATATAAACAGCGGACTCTCG
>JAEKDQ010001046.1:0-20000 GCA_026937815.1 Etheostoma perlongum
TAATTTACAGATAGAGCAGGTCTAGACCACTCTATAATTTACAGATAGAGCAGGTCTAGACCACTCTATAATTTACAGATAGAGCAGGTCTAGACCACTCTATAATTTACAGATAGAGCAGGTCTAGACTGCTCTATAATTTACAGATAGAGCAGGTCTAGACCACTCTATAATTTACAGATAGAGCAGGTCTAGACCACTCTATAATTTAAAGATAGAGCAGGTCTAGACCTCTCTATAATTTACAGATAGAGCAGGTCTAGACCGCTCTATAATTTACAGATAGAGCAGGTCTAGACCGCTCTATAATTTACAGATAGAGCAGGTCTAGACCGCTCTATAATTTACAGATAGAGCAGGTCTAGACCACTCTATAATTTACAGATAGAGCAGGTCTAGACCTCTCTATAATTTACAGATAGAGCAGGTCTAGACCGCTCTATAATTTACAGATAGAGCAGGTCTAGACCGCTCTATAATTTACAGATAGAGCAGGTCTAGACCTCTCTATAATTTACAGATAGAGCAGGTCTAGACCACTCTATAATTTACAGATAGAGCAGGTCTAGACCTCTCTATAATTTACAGATAGAGCAGGTCTAGACCACTCTATAATTTACAGATAGAGCAGGTCTAGACCTCTCTATAATTTACAGATAGAGCAGGTCTAGACCACTCTATAATTTACAGATAGAGCAGGTCTAGACCTCTCTATAATTTACAGATAGAGCAGGTCTAGACCGCTCTATAATTTACAGATAGAGCAGGTCTAGACCACTCTATAATTTACAGATAGAGCAGGTCTAGACCACTCTATAATTTACAGATAGAGCAGGTCTAGACCTCTCTATAATTTACAGATAGAGCAGGTCTAGACCGCTCTATAATTTACAGATAGAGCAGGTCTAGACCTCTCTATAATTTACAGATAGAGCAGGTCTAGACCGCTCTATAATTTACAGATAGAGCAGGTCTAGACCGCTCTATAATTTACAGATAGAGCAGGTCTAGACCGCTCTATAATTTACAGATAGAGCAGGTCTAGACCGCTCTATAATTTACAGATAGAGCAGGTCTAGACCTCTCTATAATTTACAGATAGAGCAGGTCTAGACCACTCTATAATTTACAGATAGAGCAGGTCTAGACCTCTCTATAATTTACAGATAGAGCAGGTCTAGACCTCTCTATAATTTACAGATAGAGCAGGTCTAGACCTCTCTATAATTTACAGATAGAGCAGGTCTAGACCACTCTATAATTTACAGATAGAGCAGGTCTAGACCACTCTATAATTTACAGATAGAGCAGGTCTAGACCACTCTATAATTTACAGATAGAGCAGGTCTAGACCACTCTATAATTTACAGATAGAGCAGGTCTAGACCACTCTATAATTTACAGATAGAGCAGGTCTAGACCACTCTATAATTTACAGATAGAGCAGGTCTAGACCTCTCTATAATTTACAGATAGAGCAGGTCTAGACCACTCTATAATTTACAGATAGAGCAGGTCTAGACCTCTCTATAATTTACAGATAGAGCAGGTCTAGACCGCTCTATAATTTACAGATAGAGCAGGTCTAGACCGCTCTATAATTTACAGATAGAGCAGGTCTAGACCGCTCTATAATTTACAGATAGAGCAGGTCTAGACCGCTCTATAATTTACAGATAGAGCAGGTCTAGACGCTCTATAATTTACAGATAGAGCAGGTCTAGACCACTCTATAATTTACAGATAGAGCAGGTCTAGACCTCTCTATAATTTACACAGATAGAGCAGGTCTAGACCTCTCTATAATTTACAGATAGAGCAGGTCTAGACCTCTCTATAATTTACAGATAGAGCAGGTCTAGACCACTCTATAATTTACAGATAGAGCAGGTCTAGACCACTCTATAATTTACAGATAGAGCAGGTCTAGACCACTCTATAATTTACAGATAGAGCAGGTCTAGACCACTCTATAATTTACAGATAGAGCAGGTCTAGACCACTCTATAATTTACAGATAGAGCAGGTCTAGACCACTCTATAATTTACAGATAGAGCAGGTCTAGACCACGCTATAATTTACAGATAGAGCAGGTCTAGACCACTCTATAATTTACAGATAGAGCAGGTCTAGACCACGCTATAATTTACAGATAGAGCAGGTCTAGACCACTCTATAATTTACAGATAGAG
Organism: Etheostoma perlongum; assembly: GCA_026937815.1. Lineage (NCBI taxonomy): Eukaryota > Metazoa > Chordata > Actinopteri > Perciformes > Percidae > Etheostoma > Etheostoma perlongum. Next base: position 2,194 of record JAEKDQ010001046.1, read on the forward strand.
CAGGTCTAGACCACTCTATAATTTACAGATTTATAAGGACCCAACAATTCTAGTAGTTCCCTCCAGAGCAAGCAACAGGGGCGTAATAAAGTTACGAGAGTTTACGAGAGTTACGATGTGCATAATTGGTGGAAAAAAAATAAAACATCCCGTAATACGCGTAATGTTTTGAATCTGCAGAAAGTTCAATGCAGCAGATTAATGAATGAATTAATATTATTTACATAAAGACATTTGCATGCAGAAAAGGCAGAAATGGATGCAGAACAATTCCCCCACAATGCAGGAAATGAAGTGTTTTTTAGACACCCTGCTTATAATGTGTGCCTCCGCAATGTAGACCCCAAAGTTATGCCCCTGTTTGTATGCATTACTGTAGTTTTTAGGATTTCCTTTCATAATTTCTATAATGCATTTATCAATATCTTTTATCTAACATCTTGTATGATACTCAATACTATGTGTTGGTCTTCCACTCTTGTTGATTGCAGCTGTAGTATCACTCTCTCACACACACACACACACACACACACACACACACACACACACACACACACACACACACACACACACACACACACACACACGGCTGACCTCTCCACTCAGCTGTGTCTCCCATTAACTGAACAGAGACCTTTGGTGAAATGATCTCTATCTGCAGAGAGAGAGAGAGAGAGAGATTTACCAGCCCGCCAATCACATCGCTTCTTTCTCTCTTTTCACTCTGCATCGCTCCGATGCTCTTTTCCTCCCTCTCGTCCCTTTCTCACCTCTTCATCCCTCCATCTTTACCTCTCCTGTATATTTGCCTTTCTCACTCCTTACACTCTTTGCCCCTTCTCCGTCCTTCTTTTCTTTCTAGTTATGACGGGCCCTACCGCACGCTAGTTACTAGTTATGAATCGCACACAAACACACACACACACACACACACACACACACACACACACACACACACACACACACACCAACGTCTGGATGGATAATTTGATTTTTGCCGTTAAATGAGTTACTGACTGTACTGAAGAAGTAGAAGAAATCAGCACCTCGGACAGCGCCCTGAGGAGCTGTCTATTCCCCTGTGGTGCTGAAATGACCGAGCAAACTTATGTTTGATATAATAATAATAATAATAATAATAATAATAATAAAATAATTACTAATATTACTAAAATGTATACTTTATTAATCCCACACTCACTCTGTTATTACACACAGACCTGAACTACACACACATGCTCAGTACCTGTACATGCACTAATGGAGGGATGTCACAGTGTGTGTGTGTATGTGTGTGTGTGTGTGTGTGTGTGTGTGTGTGTGTGTGTGTGTGTGTGTGTGGAGGGGGGGATGTACCCACATGGAAAGGCGCCCCGAGCAGTTGGGGGTTCGGTGCCTTGCTCAAGAGCACCTTGGCAGCACCCAGGAGGTGAGCCGGCACCTCTTCAGCTACCAGTCCTCCACCATACTTTGGTCCGAATGGGGACTTGAACCTGCGACCCTCCGGTTCCCAACCCAACTCCCTACTGCCCCCCCACCATAAAGTTAAGAGCTGAGAGTGAAATAGCACAGAAGAGACTTTTTATATGAAACTAGTACTTTTACTTTGATTTTGTATGTTGTCATTTAACCTTTTAAATGCCCTTTGAATCTTTCGTTCCCTCCTTTTTTGTCCCCCCCCCTCCCTCCCTCCCTCCCTTGTTGTTTTTCCTCTTATCATTATCAGTCTCCCATCTATCACTTTCCTCTATTTTCCCTTATTCCCTCTCTCCCCTCCTTTAAATTGTCTCCCCTTACCCCCGCTCTCTCTCACATCCCTATATCCTTCTTTCATCCTTCCTGTTCTCTTTTAGTACATCCTGCTTTTCTCTTTTTACTAATCCCTCCATCTCTTTCCTCCTTAAACTTCTCTCCTCCCGACCTCTGTCTTAAATCCTTAATTGCTTCTTTTTTCTCCACTCCTCCATCATCCCTCCACTCTCTCTCTCTTTCCCTCTCCATTAGTTCCAGATTGATGCCTTCAGGTGTCTCGCTGTAATTTTGGAAAGTGGACGAGTAACTGCACTGCATCACACACACACACACACACACACACACACACACACACACACTCAACTATACACTATACACAAACAAAGCACACACCAACAACTACACACACACACAGAAATTCAATAACCTGAGTATAAACACAGTCGCTCGCTCACGCCAGCGACACACAAAAACACAGACTCATGGGTAAATGCACATAAGCAAGCAAGTAAACAAAACACACACACACACGGTACAAATACACACTCCATCAGGCCCAAATGGCAGTGGTGGGAGGCGGTACAATGGGTATTGCCGGGCGCCGACAGAGCTAAATTGCAGACAGCGATGGGGAGATCTGGGCCATTTTTCAAGGCCGACTACATATTAGAAATTGGCTACTAGGGCATTGTCTTAGAACACACACACACACACACACACACACACACACACACACACACACACACACAGAAAAACTAATCCTGGCTTGTCCTCTTATAGCCCACAGAGCCACAGAAATCTGCCCTTTACCCTCTTTTTCTACAATTTCCCCGGAATAAACCATTTGATTGAAAATGTGTCAGTTAAGCGTGCAACACACACACACACACACACACACACACACACACACACACACACACACACAGCTGGTCAGGATGTTGTGGTCCAGGTTGAGTCAGTCTTGCTCCAGTGCAGCAGTCAAGCTAGAGGAGGTTCAACTCCCAAAATATATCCTCTCCCTCCGAGTGTGTGTGTGTGTGTAGCTGTGTTCTTTAACTGTCTTTGTGGGGACCAATTTGGGCTTTTGATGTTTTTGACATTTATTGTGAGGGCGCTTTGGAAAGCAGAGACATTTTGGGAAATAAAGATTGTTTTGAAAGGTTTCTGTACAACAACTCACAAGATCTGGCAACACGGATACGCTAATGTCAGCCAACGTGTAAGAACGCCCTAACAAAACTAATTTTCCTAATGCAAAATATGTCTCATATTTTCTAACATTAGAAAATAAAAAATATAAAAAAATATATCCATCCACACAACGTTCACTACACTTTCAAATGGGGCCACGCCCTCTTAAGAGACAGGAAGTTCATACCATTGGCACAGCGTCTAATAAGCTAGCTTTGGTCCTGGAGAACATTTGGTGTTATCCGGCATCTGGCTTCAGTTCAGCACAGGATGCCCCAACGACTGTCTGCATCAACAACCAGGATGTAACCAGCAATTGTAAAGAATTTTGCTTTAACCACAGTTACTTGATAATGTATTTGTTTTCTCGTCAAGGTCCCATGACATGGTGCTCTTTGGATGCTTTTATATAGACCTTAGTGGTCCCCTAGTACTGTATCTGAAGTCTCTTTATATAGACCTTAGTGGTCCCCTAATACTGTATCTGAAGTCTCTTTTATATAGACCTTAGTGGTCCCCTAATACTGTATCTGAAGTCTCTTTATATAGACCTTAGTGGTCCCTAATACTGTATCTGAGGTCTCTTTTATATAGACCTTAGTGGTCCCTAATACTGTATCTGAAGTCTCTTTATATAGACCTTAGTGGTCCCTAATACTGTATCTGAAGTCAATACTGTATCTGAAGTCTCTTTATATAGACCTTAGTGGTCCCTAATACTGTATCTGAAGTCTCTTTATATAGACCTTAGTGGTCCCTAATACTGTATCTGAAGTCTCTTTATATAGACCTTAGTGGAACCTAATACTGTATCTGAAGTCTCTTTATATAGACCTTATATAGCCCCTTATGACCTCATAAGGGGCAAAACTCCAGATTGGCCCATCTGAGCTTTCATGTTCTCAAAGGCAGAGCAGGATACCCAGGGCTCGGTTTACACCTATCACCATATCTAGCCACTGGGGGACCATAGGCAGGCTTTAACATCATATTAATGTTAAAAAACCTCATAAAGGGACATTTTCACGCCATGGGGCCTTTAAACCTCCAGCAACAACGGCCCCATCTCATGTTAATCATCAGCCCGAGCGCCAGATATAAAAATAAAAAGGTGTCTCAGTTTAGTTTGCACACGTTATCAGCAAATAATAAGAATAAATCCAGTGCATGCGGCGCTGCATGCAGGTCGTAATGGATTCTGTCATTTGAAAATGGATGAAGTTCCATTAGAGAGAGGAGAGGTCGCGGCGTTAAGTGTGATGAAGGGCGAAGCATCGGCATCTCTCTTTTGGTTTTAAATGATGACGCCGAAAAAAGCCGCGTCCTGAAGGACGGCAGCTCAGACGGTCTCAGCGAGACGGACGGACGGACGGACGGACGGACGCACAGCAGGAACAAAACTCTGCTCTCTGCTTCGAGTTTAATCTGCAGGATGAAAACTAAGCAGCCGAGAAATCAGCTCAATAAAGATAAAAGGAATGAGACAGACTAGGGGCTCTTATTGTGTTAAAGAGGTCACTTCCTGTCACTGTAAATCAACTGCCTCGTTCCCCTTGTCCAGGTTTCACCTTTTTCTGTCCACTGACACATTTCTCTCTGTTGCTGTCATGGCTCTTTACCTCCCTCCATCCCACCCTGTTTTTCCTAAGGAAAATAAGGTCTACAGGGAGGGGGTGACACACACACACACACACACACACACACACACACGACATGTTTATTAATCACCTCTTTAGCCGAGCCCCCGGCCTGATTTACCGCTGATTTCTTAGCTGTCAAGCGCTGAGGACAGCTGCCTGACATTTACAGGTAGAACCACTCTACAGTATGACACACACACACACACACACACACACACACACACACACACTCAGATGGCTCTGCACATGTACAAATTATGCACACACACTCAAGCGCAATAAATCTGTGCACGAAAGCATGAAGAAGCCTGAACACTCTCTCCATCACACACACATGCTTTCTGTTTGCTTTATCAATGTCCTACACCACTATTTCCCACTTTCATTTGTTTTGCCATCTCTCTCAAATTTGTCTTTTTATAAACACACAAACACAAAATGCAAAAGTCTCTCTCTACTTGAAGCAGGCCGCTTTTGTACATATAGGAACACAGGGCCTTAAAGCCGGGGAGCGTTCATGTCCTGGAGAAGTTAAGGAGAAAACACAAGACCTTCACCAGGAAACAGGTGTTCATGTCCTGGTGAAGTTAAGGAGAAAACACAAGACTTTCACCAGGAAACAGGTGTTCATGTCCTGGAGAAGTTAAGGAGAAAACACAAGACTTTCACCCAGGAAACAGGTGTTCATGTCCTGGAGAAGTTAAGGAGAAAACACAAGACTTTCACCCAGGAAACAGGTGTTCATGTCCTGGAGAAGTTAAGGAGAAAACACAAGACTTTCACCAGGAAACAGGTGTTCATGTCCTGGAGAAGTTAAGGAGAAAACACAAGACTTTCACCAGGAAACAGGTGTTCATGTCCTGGAGAAGTTAAGGAGAAAACACAAGACTTTCACCAGGAAACAGGTGTTCATGTCCTGGAGAAGTTAAGGAGAAAACACAAGACTTTCACCAGGAAACAGGTGTTCATGTCCTGGAGAAGTTAAGGAGAAAACACAAGACTTTCACCAGGAAACAGGTGTTCATGTCCTGGAGAAGTTAAGGAGAAAACACAAGACTTTCACCAGGAAACAGGTGTTCATGTCCTGGAGAAGTTAAGGAGAAAACACAAGACCTTCACCAGGAAACAGGTGTTCATGTCCTGGAGAAGTTAAGGAGAAAACACAAGACCTTCACCAGGAAACAGGTGTTCATGTGTAAATTAAACTGAAAGACGGGCTTCGTCAGAGTGCGTCCAGGATCAGCTGGGCAGCCTTTGGACCAGGACCCAGGAAGACAACGCGTTTGACAAGCTCTGCCTCGTGTCTGCTAACACGAAAAGGAGAGCGATTTCCCAGAAGATAAACCTAAAGCCGAGGATTGTGTCTCCTCACAGGCCTCCATGTTGAAAGCTGTGACATCAGCAGAGATATATCCGCTCACCGGCCTTTCATATCTGAGGAAAACGCTTTGGAACGGAGCCCCGTGTTTGAACTGCTCGCGGTGCGTTTGATGTTCGAGGGAGGTCTTAAACAGCACCCCCGAGAGTGAGCATGACACCTGCGAGATAAGAGAAAACAAGCGCCTCGTGTCTGAGCTAAAGGTTATTCTGACATGCTGAGAGAAGAGGAGAGAAAACAGATGAGAGGAGAGACAAGAAAGCTGAGGAGAGACAAGAAAGCTGAGGAGAGAAAACAGAGGAGAGATAATAGAAGAGAGGATAGACAGGAGAGAAAACAGGAGAGGACAGACAAGAAAACAGAGGAGAGACAGGAGAGGGGAGGAGAGACAAGAAAGGTGAGGAGAGAAAACAGAGGAGAGACAAGAAAGGAGAGGAGAGAAAACAGGAGAGAAAACAGGAGAGGAAAGAAAACAAGAGAGGAGAGACAAGAGGGGAGAGGAGAGAAAACAGAGTAGAGGAGGAGAGGAGAAACAAGAGAGGAGAGGAGAGAAAACAGAGAAGAGGAGAGACAAGAAGGAGAGGAGAGAAAAAAACAGGAGAGAAAACAGGAGAGGAAGAAAAAAGCAGGAGAGGAGAGACAAGAAAGGGAGACAGGAGAGGAAAACAAGAGAGTAGAGGAGAGAAAGACAAGAGACAAGAAAGGAGAGAAAACAAAACAAGAGAGGAGAGAAAACAGAGGAGAGACAAGAGGGGAGAGGAGAGAAAACAGTAGAGAGAGATAGAGGAGAGAAAACAGAGAAGAGAGAGACAAGAGGGGAGAGGAGAGAAAACAGTAGAAGAGAGACAAGAGAGGAGAGGAGAGAAAACAGAGGAGAGACAAGAAAGGAGAGGAGAGAAAACAGTAGAGAGAAAGACAGGAGAGGAGGGAGAGAAAACAGGAGAGACAAGAAAGGAGAGGAGAGAAAACAGGAGAAGAAACAGAGAAATGAGAAGACAAGGAAAGGAGAGAGAGAGGAGGAGAAGAGGAGGGGAGAGAGGAGAAACAGGGAAGGAGAGATGAGACTTCCTCGGTGGGACGGACTAAGACGCAAGGATCGGAAGCACGTGAAGGAAACCTAGATTAATTGATGGGAAGCGAGTTTCAGCCCCGGTTTACAATGCAAGCGCTTTCATCAGCCCATAGGCTCAATGTCTGTCCTCATTAAGAAATAGTGACACAAAGACAATTATCTGCATGTAAATCATCCAGATTACTTATCAAATAAAACATCAGAGTGCCTCTTTTTTTGTTTCTATGAATGGTATGTCAATGTCGAAAAAAAAAAAAAAGATGTAATCATGTTGTGTGTGTTGAAGAATTGACATTTTGTGAGCTTGCTTTGACAATTTCCATGTATATACTACCAGATAAAAGAAGTCGCTTGTCAGACACAGAAAAAGAAGAAAGAGAGAGCGGGAGAGGGGCAGGAGGTGAAGAGAAAACGAGAGAATCTCTATTTTCTCTCTGCAGCACGCCACTGTTTTTGCAGCACGACGTGGTAAACAAAGTGTGTGTGTGTGTTTGAGAGAGAGAGAGAGAGTTTCAGAGAGGAAACAGGATCAGCCTGAATCCCTGCTGCTGACACACAAACACACACACACACACACACACACACACACACACACACACACACACACACACACACGCTCTGCAGGTGTGTTTAAAGCAGCAGTATACTGCAGCGATGTGCGTCCAGATCGGCTCTTTGCTTCCGTTTCTTTCAGACAGATGAGTCACCCTCCCTGTCCCCCTGTCCCCCTGTCCCTCTGTCCCCCTGTCCCCCTGAACACTGTTTCACATTCTTCTCATAAATGAGCATCCTCCACACGAAAACCTGGAAACGGCAGAAATAACTCCATGGTTTCGGCAGGGAAAGGGTGGAGCAGGAGCAGCAAAAGTACTCCGAGTAACTTTATCCAGACAATAATCCAGGTTTTTATTTCTTCACGTCTGGATTTATTTCCGCGCATGTCTCCGTCAGAGTCAGTCAGCTTCTTCAGCCGGTGCAAAAAGACCTGTTGCCATGGTAGTCGGACTTTAACATCAGCCAAATTTAGACTACACTCCATTTTTTAAGATGTGCCGGAGTATATATATCTCAGAGACCTTTTACATCGCCGCCGACCCCCTAAAACACTGGGATCATCTGATAAGCTGCTCCTTTGCATCCTTTCTCAGCCTCTCTCTACATCACGTGGGTCAAACTCGAGGCCGCGGGCCACATCTGGCCTTGCAGGTGCAGATGTTGGTCCGCTATGGCGTGTTTTTGTCACTTTTCCTGATGTTTTGGGTCCTTCTTCAAGGTTTGTTGTTGGTGTTTTTGACGTTCTTGTTGCTGTTTCTCTATGATGGCTGAGGAACTTTTTATTTTTTGCTGACTTTTTTTACGCCGTTATGTCGACCAAACTAAATAAAAATACTACAGTATATGAGACATGTAATATTACAGTCAAACATACTTCTTTAATTAAATAAAAGCATGTCATGTCTTGGCTCTTTTCCAGTGTGGATCTACAAGTTCCACCAGCCGCTATCATCAAAACCTGCTAATTATCTCTGGCTTATTATGGACACACACACACACACACACACACACACACACACACACACACACACAGTAGTATTTATATAGGGACGAATACACACCACAGCATTTATAGCCTAAGCTAATTTGAAATGCCCCTCCATAGATGGACCCTTTTATAATTTTTAAGATGATCCAAAAAAAGAAAGAGAAACAGCCAAAGGACAAGGAAGAACGAAAGGAGTGAGTGTGAGTGTGTGTGTGTGTGTGTGTGTGTGTGTGTGTGTGTGTGTGTGTGTGTGTGTGTGTGTTCCAGTAAATCCAGCCGAGTCAGACACAGATCACAGCGCTGTCTGTCTACCTTGATCTACCCCTCTCTCCTGTTTTTCTCTGGACATCTCTCCTCTCTCTCTCTTCCTCTTTTGTCTCCAGTCTCCTCTCTCTCTCTCTCTCTCTGATTCCCTCTTTCACTTTTTCCTCTTGCCTGGTTTCTCTCTGGGCTCCAAATCTCTCTCTCTCTCTCTCTCTCTCCTTTTCGTAGCTCGATCTGCCATTCTCTTTCTCTCTGAGCTCCAAATCTCTCTCTCTCTCACTCTGTCACACATCACTGTTCATACTGATCCTCTGGCAACTCCTCCTCCTCTTTCGGACAGACACACAAAAGTACACAACACTCCTCGCACACAGAAACACTTACATAAGCACTCTGCTGCATGGATGTGCATGCACACACACACACACACACACACACACACGCACACACACACACACACACACACACACACACACACCTCTCTCTCTCAGACCAGGCTCCTTGCAGCTCTTTGACATTCACAGTGTGTCAGTAACGAAAACAGAGAGGATGAGAGGCTTCAGCTGGAGAGTAGAGCTGCTCTTAACCCCCCTACCCCTAAACCCCCACCCCTACCCCCACCCCTACCCCTACCCCCCATACCCCTACCCCCCATCTCACTCAGTTTTACCCTCCGTCTCACTTTCTTTGAATGTGGGACGGTTGCGATTGATCACCACCTTGACCTTGAGACTATGTTTCTTCGGTGAGAGAAATCTGTAAATCTGCAGTGTTTTATTATTGCAATTGAGCTGTCGTTACACCCCCATATCACACACACACACACACACACACACACACACACACACACGTTATCCAATCGGCTGATGATTCTGCACAAACAACCCTCCCCCCCGTCCAGTTTAAATGCACGCTGGGCCTTTGTATTTGGAGAGACTCGTCCACACGTCGGCGTCTGCAGAAAAAATACCAAAGACACAATGAACAAATAACCGCTGAGGACGGCCGAATGTGTCTCACGTCAACACAGAGGAGTGGAGTCAAAGCGTTTACAGATGACTTTAGAGGATTCTCTGACGGAGAACTGAAGGAAAAACGCTCTTATTCTCAGGTAGACATACGAGGAGAGAACTTCTCGTGCAGACTTGCAAAGGTTATTTAACCCTCCTGTTGTCCTCGGGTCAAATCTGACCCCTTTAATAAATGTCTATATCTGAAATATGAGTTTCTTTTTAACCAAATTACCATAAAAAAATGGATTGGATTCCTTCCAACGCTCTTTATAAATACAACTGATCCCTTTTATTCCTCTGATCTTAACTATTAGTCAAAATAATTCATAGTATCTGCTTTTGAAACTTAAATATCAGGTACAAGTCTTTATAAATGAGGGTTACTGAATTCCAAATAGTAGTGTAAAACTGGTAAGGTGGTGGTGGTGAAAACTAAAATAATGTCTGAAAAACTGACAAAAAGGTCAAATATTTGTCCGTTTTTGACCCAGGCGGACAACACCAGGGTTAATGAATCCATTAGTTACCACTACTTAATTAATCACCAACTATTTTGATGATGGAGTCCTTGGTTTGAGTCATATTTTATGAAAAAAGTAAAGTTTTGAAAGCGAACTAATCCATTCATCCAGAAAAGAATCGCCAGTTTGAAGCAAGTCGACTCCTCATTAAGGTGATTCATTTGTAAAATAAAACATAATTTGTAGGGAATAGAATTGATTTTTAAAATCTTATCACAAATAATCACAATACATACAATTTTAACTCTTTTTAAGGGTTGGAAAAATAGTAACAACCAAAGGCCAGACGCCGAAAAACGCCTTTTTTTCCACCAACAAACAGGAAGGACCCCACAGGAGGACATGTGGAGGACGTGCCGAACACGCTGGACGACGGGTAGAATGGAAGATGATTCCCCCAAACGGCAAAATCCTGCAACAAGAACCAGGCGGACTATCAAGCCCTCTCAGCCGCTCCGAAAGACACGTCCTCAGTCTTTAACATTAGATGTCCTCGGGTCAAATTGACCCGTTGTCCTCATGTAGTTATGTTATCCTCATGTTGTCCTCATGTTGTCCTCATGTTGTTATGTTATCCTCATGTTGTCCTCATGTTGCCCTCATGTTGTCCTCATGTTGTCCTCATGTTGTCCTCATGTTGTCCTCATGTTGCCTTCATGTGGTCCTCATGTGGTCCTCATGTTGTCCTCATGTTGTCCTCATGTTGTCTTCATGTTGTCCTCATGTTGCCCTCATGTTGCCCTCATGTTGCCCTCATGTTGTCCTTCATGTTGTCTTCATGTTGTCTTCATGTTGTCCTCATGTTGCCCTCATGTTGTCCTCATGTTGTCCTCATGTTGTCTTCATGTTGTCCTCATGTTGTCCTCATGTTGCCCTCATGTTGTCCTCATGTTGCCCTCATGTTGCCCTCATGTTGTCCTTCATGTTGTCTTCATGTTGTCCTCATGTTGCCCTCATGTTGTCTTCATGTTGTCCTCATGTTGCCCTCATGTTGTCCTTCATGTTGTCTTCATGTTGTCTTCATGTTGTCCTCATGTTGTCCTCATGTTGCCCTCATGTTGTCCTCATGTTGTCTTCATGTTGCCCTCATGTTGCCCTCATGTTGTTGTTATGTTGCCCTCCTGTTGCCCTCCTGTTGTCCTCATGTTGTCTTCATGTTGTCTTCATGTGGACCTCACGTTGTCCTCATGTTGTCCTCATGTTGTCCCCATGTTGTCCCCATGTTGCCCTCATGTTGTCCCCATGTTGTCCCCATGTTGTCCCCATGTTGTCCTCATGTTGTCTTCATGTTGTCCTCATGTCGCCCTCATGTTGTCCCCATGTTGTCCTCATGGTGTCCCCATGTCGTCCTCATGTTGTCCCCATGGTGTCCTCATGTTGTCCCCATGTTGTCCTCATGTTGTCCTCATGTTGTCCCCATGTTGTCCTATATCAATGTTCTTTTTAATTCCCCAAAATAACATGATTGATTCCACCAACGCTCTTTGCCAAGTACAAATCTCTACTTTCATTAATTTTGGGCGTCTTATTCAATTTTATAGCATTGTAAAACAAATGGAAGTGTTTTTGAAATAGTATTGAGTAAAAGTTGACATATTCCAGTCTGTGATTATCATCAACATCCATTCCTTTCATTTTAGCAGGGCTGTAGTCAAGACCACCAGTCCAAGACAAATCCAAGACCAAGACTAGTCAAGTCCAAGTCAAGACCGAGTATCAAGACAATCATTTTGACAAGACAAGACCAAGTCCAAAGAGGTTTGAGTCCGAGTCAAGAATGAGTCCAGGACAGAATAAAGGTCTTATGCATGACAGTATCAAGACAATCATTTTGGGTTTCCCTTTCCCTCCAATATTATTATCAACATAATAAAGACACCTGGACTCGGTCCAGACCAGAAGCCATATTGGGCCAGACCAGTGGCCGAGACCGAGACAAGTCCGAGTCCAAATACTAGCGAGTCGAGACAAGTCCGAGACCACAGACCATAGAATAACGGTCTGGAGTCCAAGACCAGACTCGAGTACTACAGCCCTGAATTTTAGTCTAAATAATTCCTAATTTCTCCTTTTCTTCAAACATTAGGTATAAATTCAAAAAATAACTAAAGCTAAATTTAATAAGTTAGTGCTATGTAGTGTAAAAAATAAAGGGACAAACATTGTAAGAAAAAGTTGATTAAAAGCATCAATAAAAGTGTTGATTTAAAATTTTGACGGGAAGACAACACGAGGGTTAAAATGACCACCAATGCAGAGATGATGACGATGATGATGATGCTGATGATGCTGATGATGATGATGATGATGATGATACACGAGGGCTAACGTTAGATGTGAGATGGTGTCTGTCCAGAGTCCTCTAGTGTTTGGCAGACAAATACAAATGAGCTGAAACTATTAGGAAGGAAGGGGACAGACATCTTATTTTGGAAAATATATATATATATATATATATAAATATATATTAAAGATTATAGACAGAAATAGATAAAAGATTTCATTTGAAGCTTAAAAAGATGCAGAAGAGAGCGGCGTGCGGCTGCTGTAACCTCGTTTAAAACACACTGCAGACACGTCTGGCTGATTAAACCATTTAATGTGAAACCGTTTTAACAGCGCTGATAAAGAAGGACACATTTGTCTTTTTCTCTCTCTGTCCGTCTCCATTCACATCTGTGTTAATAGTTATCTGAGAGAGAAAGAGAGTGTGTGTGTGTGTGCGTGTGGGTGTGTGTGTGGGTGAGGGTGTGCATGTGTGAGTGTGTGAGTGTGGGTGAGTGTGTGTGTGGGTGAGTGTGTGTGTGCGTGAGTGTGTGAGTGTGTGTGTGTCTGTGTGGCCGTGCGTGAGTGTGTACGTGAGTGTGTGTGTGTGAGTGTGTACATGTGTGTGTGAGAGCTGTGTGTGAGAGCGTGTGCATGTGTGTGTGAGAGAGTGTGAGTGTGTGCATGTGTGTGTGAGAGCGTGTGCATGTGTGTGTGAGACAGTGTGAGTGTGTGCATGTGTGTGTGTGTGTGTGTGTGTGTGTGTGTGTGTGTGTGTGAGACTGATGCTCCTCAGTAATAATTCACAGAGGTGTCGCCTGCGGTCGCTCTGCCCTTCACATCTCAGCCAATCAGAGGCCTTTACACAGCTGTGATTGGAGGAAAACGTGGGGAAAGACCCGGCTATTATGCAAATGAGAAAACAGTATCGCATCTCAACCTTTCTTTCTCTGCCCCCCCCAAGGTGGAAAGAGTACAACAAATTTTTCTACTTAAGTAAAAGTACTACTACTACTACTTAAGTACAAGTGAAATTACCTGTATAAAATATAAGGAAAAGTAGCTCATTTAAAATGTACAAAGCACACTAACTTCTCAATTACTGTATTTCCCGGACTATATATATATATATAACTATTAAAACGATTAAAAAAACGTGTGTATATATATATATATACACACGTTTTTTAATAGTTTGGCTGGTCCTGCAACTTATAGTCAGGTGTGACTTATATATCAAAATATATAAAATTTACCTTAAGGATAAAATTAAAAAAAAAAATACTGTTTTAATTTAAGGGGCAGTATGGGGCAGTAGGGGCAGTAGGGGCAGTAGGGGCGGTAGGGGCAGTAGGGGCGGTAGGGGCAGTAGGGGCAGTAGGGGCAGTAGGGGTAGTAGGAGCGGTAGGTGCAGTAGGTGCAGTAGGTGCGGTAGGAGCGGTAGGGGCAGTAGGTGCAGTAGGGGCAGTAGGGGCATTAGGGGCAGTAGGGGCGGTAGGTGCAGTAGGAGCGGTAGGTGCAGTAGGGGTAGTAGGGGCAGTAGGTGCAGTAGGGGCAGTAGGGGCAGTAGGGGCAGTAGGGGCAGTAGGGGCGGTAGGTGCAGTAGGTGCAGTAGGGGCAGTAGGAGCAGTAGGGGCAGTAGGGGGGTAGGGGCGGTAGGGGTAGTAGGGGCAGTAGGGGCAGTAGGTGCAGTAGGGGCAGTAGGTGCAGTAGGTGCAGTAGGGGCAGTAGGGGGTAGTAGGGCATTAGGGGCAGTAGGAGCGGTAGGTGCAGTAGGGGTAGTAGGGCGGTAGAGGCGGTAGGGGTAGTAGGGGTAGTAGGGGCAGTAGGTGCAGTAGGGGCAGTAGGTGCAGTAGGGGCAGTAGGGGCAGTAGGGGTAGTAGGTGCTAAAGAAATAATCCTAAAGGAAGGATGAGACGAGGAAGAGTTTTAAAACTCCTTCTCTCCTCGCTGTGTCTGCTATTTGCCGTTTTTTATCCTCTCCATCTCCCTCCTTCCCTCTCTCCCTCCCTCCCTCCCTCCGTCTCCTGATCCTTCGGAGTCAAGGAGAAGTGAAAAACATCCGTCTCCATACAGACGCCAACCAAAAAAAAAAAAAAAAAAAAAAAAAAAAAAAAGGGAATAAATCTTGGACTGAAGTTTTCTGGGGGGGCAAAACATGGAGGCAGACGGCATCTGAGCGGGATTGAAGTCCAAGTTGAAGGGCGAAACCAAAACGTGGTTTAAAAGACACAAAGAAGAAGTGGTAGCGTGTTATTTTGGGAGAAGAGCGAGGGTGGGTGGAGGGGGGATGGAGGGGGTGGAGGTGACTTTCCTTTGTCGAGTTGAGACGTTTCAGAAGCGTACAAATCCACAGAGAGACGCGGAGAGGAAGTTTCATTCGGCACAAAAGTCGAAAATAAGACGTCTCCGTCGGGGTTAAACTGTCGCACTGCAGCAGGAAGTCAGCAGATGGATCTGTTCTACCCAAAAAAACTGTGACTGTACTTTAAGGTACTCATACTATACTTGTTGGGTTTTACCCTTTCCTTTATAGTGTATATCTTTTTGTGCAAGCTATAGGCTTACAAAGAGGAAAAACACTCTGCTTCTGACTGGCTAGTAGTCCTTACCTAGGTACTGTCAGGGCCCTCATACTCTGCTTCTGACTGGCTAGTAGTCCTTACCTAGGTACTGTCAGGGCCCTCATACTCTGCTTCTGACTGGCTAGTAGTCCTTACCTAGGTACTGTCAGGACCCTCATACTCTGCTTCTGACTGGCTAGTAGTCCTTACCTAGGTACTGTCAGGACCCTCATACTCTGCTTCTGACTGGCTAGTAGTCCTTACCTAGGTACTGTCAGGACCCTCATACTCTGCTCCTGACTGGCTAGTAGTCCTTACCTAGGTACTGTCAGTACCCTCATCCTCTGCTTCTGACTGGCTAGTAGTCCTTACCTAGGTACTGTCAGGGCCCTCATCCTCTGCTTCTGACTGGCTAGTAGTCCTTACCTAGGTACTGTCAGGGCCCTCATACTCTGCTTCTGACTGGCTAGTAGTCCTTACCTTTTACTTTACTAGTTTTACTACTTTTTGGAATTCATGATCAATAACCCTCATTTATATAGAATTATACCTAATATTAGAGTTGAAAAAGCAGAAATTATGAATTATTTTGACTAATAGTTAAGATCAGAGGAGTGAAAGTGATCAGTTGTATTTACAAAGAGCGTTGGTAGAATCAATCCATTTTTATGGTAATTTGGTTAAAAACAAACTCATATTTCAGATATAGACATTTTTTAAAGGGGTCAGATTTGACCTGAGGACAACAGGAGGACAACAGGAGGACAACAGGAGGACAACAGGAGGGTTAACATGTGTTATTAAAAGCAGTTTTCTGAGCAGACTGGCAGTTTTAAACTGATATGATGATCAGATGTACAAGACAGACAGGAAGAAACAAAATAAGTCAACATGAATTGGTTCAAGCCTGCGATCTGTGCACAGGGGTGCATTTAGCTCTGTGTGTATGTGTGTGTGTGTATGTGTGTGTGTGTGTGTGTGTGTGTGTGTGTGTGTGTGTGTGTGTGTGTGTGTGTGTGTGTGTGTCAGACACGGAGGCGGAGTGCCCCGCGTCTCCATTACAAGGACAATATTTCCTGTCATATCTGATTTGCAGCGAGGAGAGGAAGAGGAGAGAGGCAACCGACGCAGAGAGAAGAAACAATCCGATAGACATACAGTGGAAAATACACCAAATATTCAAATATAATTACTGTAATTAGAGTTTTTAAGTCCTGCACATTTTCATTTTTTTCACATCTCATGCTTCATCCCAGATGTTGTTCGACGTCTTTTGTCGCTTTGTTTGTCAGATCTCCACTTTCGAGCAAAATTGAAAATTTCCTGCAATCTGGTGAATGTTTCTGCAACAATTTGTTCCTTTTCTGCATCACGTTATGGTGCAAAAGTCTATTTATTTATAAATAAGGAAATTCTAAAAGGTTTCTGGGGGTGATTTACAGCTGCAGTCGTCCTCGGATATGCATGGGCTTCTCAGTTCAGCTAAATGTGTGTGTGTGTGTGTGTGTGTGTGTGTGTGTGTGTGTGTGTGTGTACGTAGCGTGTGTGTGTGTGTGTGTGTGTGTATGTGTGTACGTGTGTATGTGTGTGTGTGTGTGTGTGTATACACGTGTATGTATGGGGTGTGTGTGTGTGTGTATACACGTGTATGTATGGGGTGTGTGTGTGTGTGTGTATACACGTGTATGTACGGGTGTGTGTGTGTGTGTGTGTGTGTGTGTGTGTGTGTGTGTGTGTGTGTTTTTGTGGGGAAAAAAGGGAAAGGACACTAAATCACATGGATCAGAGCCAAGACACTGCTCAGCAATTAGTCCGTCAAATGCGCAAAATAAGTCAACATGACACACACACACACACACACACACACACGTGTTCTCTATAGATTATGCATGTATTCATGCATAGCTATGGCAGTCTAACCGTGTGTGTGTGTGTGTGTGTGTGTGTCTGTGTGTGTGTGTGTGTGTGTGTGTGTGTGTGTTCTCTGCTGGACCAAATCACGTTATCTGATCCACAAATCAACTTCCCTTTGAAGGGAAATCATCCCGATCCACAACGGCAGCGACCAGTCTCTTCTTCTACAGCCCAATCATCTCGAGCCCGGGTCGTTTGTGTTAGAGTGGGGGGGGGATGGAGGGATGATGGAGGGGACGCAGGAAAAGAAAGTGAGAAGAGACGATGGCGTATAGGAGGAGGAAAAGAGAAAGAAAGGAAGCCTTTTGTAAAATATCTAATTTTCTGTCCTCCCCTCCTTTCATTTTTTCCCATTACAGTACTTTTCTTTACACTCTGTTGCTTTCTTTTCTTCCTTTTATCTCAAGCGTCCTCTCATCTGTACTCCTTCTCTTTCTCCCCCCTCCCTTATACACTCTTCCATGTCATTTCTTTCCCTCCTTTCTTTCTTTTCTCAGCATTCCTCTCTCTGCCCCTCATCCCCGTCTCCTCCTCACTAATTACCCCTTCATCCATTCACCTCCCTCCTTGTTTCCCCTGTTACCTTTTTCCTTCTTTTCATCGTCTCCTACACCTCCTTCTCTCCTCTAATCATCCTCTCGCCCCTCTACTCCTTTCACTGCCATGGCAACGGACAGTCAATGAAAAAGG
>JAEKDQ010001046.1:22500-27500 GCA_026937815.1 Etheostoma perlongum
GATCAGAGGACAGTCAGAAACCGGATTAGAGGACATTCAGAAACTGGATCAGAGGACACTAAGAAGACATTCAGCGGATCAGTATCAAGACATCAGAAACCGGTTTCCTTTCAAAACACCATATATTTTATTATACAAGTTAAAAAAATGGACTGGTCCAGTAAATAAATATATACATTTGTTTTATGAGATTTATATGATACTATAAATGAAATTAAACTGAATTCAATGGGATAATACTAACAAGGGCTGTAGTCAAGTCCACCTTAGTCGAGTCCAAGACAAGTCCAAGACCAGGACTTGTCGAGTCCAAGTCAAGACAGAGTCCAAAGAGGTTTTAGTCCGAGACAAAACCGAGTCCAGAACAGAATAAAGGTCTTATGCATGACAGTATCAAGACAATCATTTTGGGTTTCCCTTTCCCTCCAATATTATTATCAACATAATAAAGACACCTGGACTCGGTCCAGACCAGAAGCCATATTGGGCCAGACCAGTGGCCGAGACCGAGACAAGTCAGAGTCCAAACACTAGCGAGTCCGAGACAAGTCCGAGACCATAGAAAAATGGTTTTGAGTCCCGACTCGAGTCCAAGACCGGACTGGAGTCCTCCAGCCCTGATACTAACCATAGAAAGTGGCCAGTGCACATGGGACACAGCCTCGATGTACATGAGTAAATAACAGAAACAACAGGCTCAGCTGAGCTGGGAAAATGTAAAATGGGGGAGGAGGGGAGGAGGGTGAGGAGGGTGAGGAGGGGGAGGATAAGCTGTCTAGGGCAATGTTTGTCCCCCCGTCCCCCTTTACTGTAAATAATCGCAGCAATGTGGCGGGCCGCGTGTTCTGCAGATAGAAAAATGACAGAAAACGGCGCGGCTGAACTTCAAAGTGCAGGAGGGGGACGGAGAGAACAATGAAAGAGAGAAAGGTGTAGGGAGAGGAAAAGACGGATAGATAGATAGATACAGAAAAAGAAAAAGAGAGAGAGAACATATTGCCACTGTGTAAATACAATATATATGCTAATCATGCCTTTAGTATATGTGTGAATTTCATTACACATAAAGGACTAATACAGTTGCGGAGAAAAACCAGCGTGGAGTCTAAAAAACCAATGACTGTCAAGGTCCTTTACAGCCGAGCCGAGTCAGAAACGGAGCGACAGCAGGAGAAGAAAAAAAGAGATTAAACAGCTGCAAAAATGAACTTAATGTTTAATATTGTGTTAATGTGCCTGAACGGAACAAGCGCACACTGGGAATGTGCAGAAATCCGACTATAATACTCAACTAAATACAAATAATGTTCAGCGCAGCATTACTACACTGTCAAAAAAAGAGGTACCATACAGGTCCATTTTTGTTCCCTAAGGTACAAACTTAGCAAATGTTCCCTTAAAAGTACAAAAATGTATCTTGAAGGTACATTTCTGCACCTTCCGTTGTACAGTGTGTACTTTCTGAGGTGTAAGGTACATATTTGTACCTTTAAGGTACATTATTGATCCTCAAAGGTTTAATATTGTCCCTTAGAAGGTACAAACAGGCTGTAGTCAGGACCACCTTGTAGTCAAGACCAGGACTAGTCGAGTCCAAGACCAGGACTAGTCAAGTCCAAGTCAAGACCGAGTCCAGGACAGAATAAAGGTCTTATGCATGACAGTATCAAGACAATCATTTTGGGTTTCCCTTTCCCTCCAATATTATCATCAACATAATAAAGACACCTGGACTCGGTCCAGACCAGAAGCCATATTGGACAAGACCAGCGGGCGAGACCGAGACAAGTCCGAGTCCAAATACTAGCGAGTCCGAGACAAGTCGAGACTATAGAAAAATGGTCTTGAGTCCGGACTCGAGTCCAAAACCGGACTCGTGTCCTACAGCCCTGCAAACAGCTAAGGTCCAAATGTGATCCTCTTATTCAAGGTCCAACAATGTCCCTTTGAGGGTACCACCCCAGGGACAAGCTCTTGTTCCTTAAAGGTCCTGGTTTGGTACTTTTTTTTTAGTCTTCCTGTGTTTGTTGAGTAGAAGTTAGATTCACAGGCCTGTGATGACATACTAGGACATTTTTAATAAGGACTGTGGAAGTCTAATAATTTACAATTTCTCTGCAAGACGCACTCTGCGTAGCGTTCGAGCCCCGAACTGAGACTAGCTGAATGTCTCGTTGGTGTCATTTTGGGACCATTGGAGTCCCTTTTTGACGCTCTTGGACGTAGACGTCTCTTTAATTTATTAATGCTATCGGGATGACTCTCGCAAGGAAATGGAAATTTCCAGCAGCAGTTTGCAGCAAGAAGAATACAGCACAGAAGGGCTGCTCGATTATGGAAAAAAATATAATATTTTTTTGTATTGTATTTTTGGTTAATGTTGAAATCACGACAATTTAACACAATTACTCGTTGACTTCTGGAAAGATGTGTCAATTACAGTGGAAAAAGTTGAATAAATCAACAGTAAAAAAAAAACCGTACAACTGGGAAATTTGCTTTTACTATATTTTCCTATTTAAACTTATTTTTTTCATTCAAAACAAGAGAAAATACCAGTTTTCTTGCAAAGAGTAATGAGCTAAATAATTGTTTACTAGGAAACAAAAAAGCAAACATTCTCCAAAAGTTTCTTGTTTGGTCAGATCTGGGTTGTTCCCTCTGGGTTTCGGGGGTAAGATGCATCTCAAATGTATCTACATATAGTGGGTAAATGGAGTGTGTGTGTGTGTGTGTGTGTGTCTGTGTGTGTGTGTGTGTGTGTGCTCACTTTTAGCCTTTGTCTCTGTGTTTGTGTTGTGAGTCTGAGAATCGAACCACATGCAGGGCAATTATTCCTGAAAATAATAACTGCATGGCCATTTAGCTGCTTTTTCCTCATTCTTACACACACACACACACACACACACACACACACACACACACACACACACATACACACACACAAAGAAACAAATGACAGAAATGAAGTGAAATTCTCAGACAAACTGCAGATCGCCTGCATACACTATCAAACAGACAATAAATACAAACACACACTATTTAAAAAAATACACAGCCAGATGCACGCACGCACACACACACACACACACACACACACACACACACACACACACACACACACACACACACACACACACACGCAGGTCTATGCATGAGGCCGGCGATGCAGAGGCGCATCGAGGAAGCGTGGCCGATCGGCATTAATATTTATGGGCTGCTTTGCAAAGAGAGAAACATTGATAAGCTGCGGTTTTGAATATTAACGCTGGCTTTATTTAAAAAAATGCATTAAAGCAAAATATTCTGGTCAAATTAAAGAGAGAGCAAGTAAGAGAGAGATACACCAGTGTGGGCGAGCGCCATTAACTGGAAGCAGAAGAGAGAGAGAGAGAGAGACAGAAAGCATAGCTGAAGGTTTGTAAAGAAAAAGGAAAAATGTATTATCAAACTATAGGGTTTGTAAAGGGTTTGAGACAGATCACGTCTGTGTGTTTGGTGCGGAGCTGGAGCCAGGATGTGGTTAGCCTAGCTTAGCAAAAAGACTAACCTGGCTCGGTCCAATGGGGACACAGTATGGCTGTGTCCGAAAATGCTCATGCACTTTATAGTGCCCTCAAACAGTCACACAATAGAATAAAAATAAGTCTTTACAAGACTTTCACCAGGAAACAGGTGTTCATGTCCTGGAGAAGTTAAGGAGAAAACACAAGACTTTCACCAGGAAACAGGTGTTCATGTCCTGGAGAAGTTAAGGAGAAAACACAAGACTTTCACCAGGAAACAGGTGTTCATGTCCTGGAGAAGTTAAGGAGAAAACACAAGACTTTCACCAGGAAACAGGTGTTCATGTCGTGGAGAAGTTAAGGAGGAAACACAAGACTTTCACCAGGAAACAGGTGTTCATGTCCTGGAGAAGTTAAGGAGGAAACACAAGACGTTTGCCTGGTTTTGGTGCCTAAAGTGAACTGTTTCCCAGGAAACATGATGCTTTTTTCTCAGCTGAACTCGTTTGCCTGGTTTTGGTGCCTAATTTCTTATAAATATAACCTTTATGTCTGTTATATAGGCAGAAGTGAATGAGTGAGTAGATACTATGTACACACACACACACACACACACACACACACACACACACACACACACGCACAATCATTTCAGCAGGACAGATATAAAGATTTGCTATGCTGAAAGTCACTATATACCTCTCCCTCTGTCAGCCATTAGAGCATTACATATTATACTGTTCCCTGTACAACAACCAAACAAACACACACACAAACAAACACACACACACACACACACACACACACACACACACACACACACACACACACACACACACACACACAATGTCCTGAGTGCCGGATCAAGACGTTCTCTGTTGGCTGAGTGCCTGGATGAGACGAGGCGGCCGCACACAGACATATATACACAAATTGCTCCATGACCTTGTCTGAATGCAGCTCACTAAATACTGGCAGAAATAATAAGAGAGGGAGTGGAGAGGAAAGGAGGACAAGAGGGAGAGAGAGACTGAGATAGACGAGGGTAGAAATGAATAACAGACAAGACTGATAAAGAGAGAGAGAGAGAGAGAGACAGTGGAAGTGTGCAGGAAAACACTGAAATGAGAGAATAAAGTAGAAAGCGGAGGAACAAGAAACGAAGGGAAGAAAGATTTTAAAGGACAGCAGAAATTAAAAAATAAGAGAGGGTAAGAGTAGGCCTAAGTGAGCAGAGAGAGACTGAGGAAAATAAGAAATGAGAGGAAAAGAGGAAAAGACGACTCGGACTGCAGCAAAAGGACAGCAGAGAGAAGAGGACACAGGAAATGATGAGAGGAGAAAAAGAGGAAGACGACGACACACGAGAGAAGAGAAGAGATGTGGAGGAAATTAATAAAAAAAATGGCGAAAGGTGAAGAGGGGAAAAAGAAAAAGATGAGAGAAAGAGAGAGAGATAAGTGGGCAGGAGGGAAGGAAAGGAAAGAGGATGGG